>JBAJNP010004604.1:0-32779 GCA_036877545.1 Yasuhikotakia modesta | reverse complement strand
AAAAAACACGCTTAGCTCTAATTAACGCTAGTTTAGCGTGACTGGTAGCAAATACAAACACGTCAGCTAACAGAATGACCATGTTTATATAAACGCAGCAGGAGTTGAATTAGCATAAACGGCTTTTGATTAATTGATTGATCCGCTTTATCTCCTGCAGTTGTTGACACTGAAAAACGTGGCGAGGCTGCGATCATTTCTGCTCTCGCAGAGGAACGCTGGTTTAGCTTGTGGAACCGCGGAGGTGTCCACGGTTCTCTGACAGGACAGACAGCTGTCACCCGCACACGGAACCCATTGTTCCAGCCGGGCTTTGCAGCCTCGCTATTTTTAAGAAGCGTTTGGTTGGAAGGGACAACGCTGTGAGGAGAGCGCAGGGAAAGATCTTGTGATTTATCACAGCACAACTGTGACAGGTTTGCTGGAGGAAGGCAGCTGAGAGATTCATAATGAGAAACTTCCAGAATGTACCATCAGCGAACAGAGATTCCTGCAGATGCTTCACACAGACACTCACAACTGTGCTGTTGTATTGCACTGTTTACTCTGAAATATTTTCCTACATTCCTTGTCTAAAGTTTTTTTAATCGATGCAAATATATTCCACACAAATGAAAACTGCAGTCCGTAACTTTGTGTGCTCTGCCAGCATCTTTTAAATAACAGGTTACATGTTAATCTCTTAACCTGGGTGACAAGTTTAAATTCTACACAACTGCTGAAAGAACAAACTACAAACGCTGCATCATCTTATTTCTGCTTCAAACCAGAACGTGATATAATAGCCGGATCTTCTTTCTGTTCACAGACGGATGTTTCCTGTGAAATCAGACCTGACAGATCAGATTATAAATCATTATAAACTTGCAGTTGTGAATCAGGGTCACAAAAAAACGGACCTGTCATGTTTGCTGATCAATAACTGATATTTGTTATGATATATTGTTAACCTAAGAAAAGTTACAGATTGCAGTTATAAAATGTAGTCTTTTATTAAAGTGCTTACATTGCAGCATTGTATTAATATTCTTTAAATATGAAAATGAAATTCTGGTTTATACAATAATCTTGTACAATTCATTCAGGCTGATAATAGCTGCATCCGGGGAGATTTGAAATGTTTTGAGCGCATTATGATTTGGGACACACCAATGCAAATCTCGCATTCATAACGTGTATGAGATCACAAACACAAATGCACATGAGCAGACTGCATGTGTGCTTTGTGCGGGTTAATTACAGTGCCTGTCTGCTAGCTGCTCTTTTACTGCGTCACGTGACAGCGCAGTACAGCTTCTCGTGGATAATGCGATCCTGCAGCCTATCATTAGCTCAGCTGCTGATGTAAGAACAGCAGGCTGCAGCTCTGACTGCGAGACGCAGATGATGCGGTGAGCAGGAACAGGGTGAAACCTCACGGACACCCTCAGCTCAGAGTTGACACACTGCGTCTGTGACTCAGTTTTTAGCATGCGATAACTGACACGTTTACGTTGAGCTTTTAAAATAATTTTTACTCAGAATTATTTTTATTAATTGCATTGTAATTTTGAGTATAGCTAAATATATTACATGCTTTTCACATTTTTAATATTAGAAAACCTTATAAACCTGTTGTTGCTTTCTTTTATATGTAAATGAGCTTGGACGATTGGATTGAACTTACTAAGAGCGAATCAAGTTGCTGAATATGGAAAAGCCTGCAGTCATATGTTAATGTTTTCATTAGAAGTTGGTTTCTGAATGATTGATTTTATTCAGTTCTTTAAATAGTTTAGATGGACTGTGTTTACATCAAACATTTTATTGTGTTTCAGGCCACAATCTAGCTATAATAAAAGCTAATTCTCTTTTTTTGCCTGTTCTCCATGTCTCAGTGATTTATCTACAACAGGTGTAGATGGACGGCTCACACTTTGGAATTGGTGGCATCCTGCTGTCATTCAAATGGCCTGGACCAATCATCTGTCAGCTTGATTGATGTGTGATGTATTTGGATACGGTGGGAGGGGTTTAGCTGAGACTTCATCTCCTCAGGTTGTGTTTTGATGTATTGCTAATGTTTTGTATTGATCCAGGATTCTATATGTTCATACAGTTGAGCCTGAACTAAAATATTTGAGTTTACAGGGAAATCTCAGATCTATTTTGATTGTACTCTAACTTCTGGAGAATAATAGAGAAAAGGAGACAAATGTTTGATTTTTTTTTTGAATGAAACGTGAATGAATGGCTTTGAACAGATTTTGACACACTCGCTCTGTTGAAAGTGAAGAGGACTCGACTGTTTGACGTCTCTCATGATGATGGTGTGGTCAAGTGTGTGGAGTGCGTTTGCTTCAGAGAGGAGCAGCTGAAATCTCTGTGATGCGTTAAGGGCTCAGAGATGTTGTCTGGTTCCTGTTTCTCACCAGCAGCTGTTATTCTGTGAATCTGAGCTAAATTGTGACATCATAAAAAAGGGACATTCATGTTTGACGTTTATAGCAGTGCGCGGCTTCGCATTGGCCTTAAAATCTGAGACTTTTTTTTTAAACATGACAGATGTGTTTCTGTTTTGGTTTTGCACTTATGTACAGGTTTATGAAGTGACTGAGAGCGTCACATGGCCAGCTAAACCTCCAGTTAATGGACGCTTTCCAAGAGGACCGTCGTATTAGCCAGCATAGCGTTACACATTTAAATATGATACCTCCGTTCCAAGCGGCTTTTAAAGTTTTCACACTTGGTTTGATTGCTTGGTCTGTTTTACCCCCATCTCTGCAGGTCTCTTTTTACACCGTTATATTTGGCCTGGAACCGTGGTACATTTGTGTCATTAGTGTGAGCAGGTACAGTGAGTACAGCGGGGAGATAATTATCAGCTTTAATGGCACTGAAAGAAAGCATTTTGTACTCCAGTTAGCTCTTCCGGTTTTCCCTTTTTAACTCTCTAATTCTCCTGCTCTGTGTCCAAAAACCTTTATTTTACCTTAAGCAATAAACTCCAAAACAGTGGGTAATAACAGTGAGTCTTTTAGAAACCCAACTTTGTGTGAATCTGTTCTTTGAACGTGTTAAAGGTGCCGTTTGTGGTGTTTTCTGAGAGCAACTAAAAACAGGTTTATTTCTGCCTCAAATGATTGCGTCTGTCCAGCACAGACCGCATTACTAGCATAAATGAAACTTTTCAGTTTCAGATTGTTTTCAGCAAGTAAAAAAAACATTATTTTGAATGTTCTTGGAAAACTTTCAGTTACTTAGATGTTTGTCTTTGACAAAACTTTAAGAGAACGTTAGTTTACTGTTACACAGGAGTCTGTAGAGACTGAAGGCAATGTGGTAAACAGGTGTAAACAGCAGGTCAGTCCATGTGGATATTTTGATTATTCAGCTGTTGTGATTTATGAAGATAAGAACTGTATTTGTCATTTTATGCTTGATGACAGTAGTAACTGTCTATCTGTAAGTCTAGGAAACATGACATCACCGCTAAAGGCACGTCAATTCTTGATGGTTTCCACATTTGATAGCTGACAGACTCGAGTCTCTCACTCTTATTCTCCAGTGAAGTCCTGCCGCAGGAGTTCTTGAGAGCTACAGTAACTGAAGGTATTAGCAGAAACGCTGGATGCACGTACCGCTTTCCTCAGGCTAATCTCTGCTCTCTATTTTAAGTCATTTTGTAAACATGTTCCCTCAGGGCGACGACCTGTTCTGGAGTCTGTAATTTCTCCCTCACTGGTCTGGCACGCTGACAGGACGGGTAATCAGAGGCTGAGACGCTTTATCTCTCTGTCTGTCTCATCTTTCTCTCGCTTTCTCTCTCAGTCTCCATCTGGTAATGTGAGCCACTCTTGTAGGGTCTGTGCATCACTCATCTTCATCTGAAAAACATCTTCATCAACTCTTTCAAGTGAATCAAGATTTCCAGACTTTTAGTGCAGAAATCACTGCAGCACTTAGACCACAGAAACCAGTTAAACGCATGCTTAAAGTTTTATTTTCAAAAATGAAATTTCTGAGAAACGCAAAAGATGTTTTTAAGCATGGCGTTAACCAAACAACAGTGGCACCCATTATCTTCAATTGAATGGACGCAAAACCACTGTCACATGTTTCTAAATATTTTCATTTGTTTTCCACAAAAGAAAATATCATACATTTGATAATGACATCACAATGAGTACATGATGCTTTTTCTGTCTTTTTCATGCCAAAATAATGATAATTAGATACCAGTGAACATTCACTGGCAATGCAGACTGGGCCTGAGGGTTGCTATAGTGAGGGCTAGGGGTTGCTATGGTAAGAGCAGGGGGCGTGTCATAGACAGATGGAGAGACATTTTCCCTGCTGCTGTATGAAGTTGATTTTTGGAATAAATGTTTCAGCCTCAGATGAAGAGATCACCGACATGTTTAAATGTGTGGGACTTATAGCAGCGGCAGGACCTGATCATCCAAAATGAGGAAATACTGTCATTCCAGTATCTGGGACAAACACACATCCGACTCTCCAGTAATACTTGATCTGATCTCACATTAGCGCGGATGAAGAGAGTCTCGCTGTGAAATATCCCTGCCTTTGAAATACAGTGTGAAGACACAATGCTAAAAAAAAACCCTTAGTGTTACACAAACTGTGATGTTCACACAGGGCTGGAAGCGTCAGAGACTTTGTTGCTTTGCACCTTTATGTCGAACCAGTCAGTGTATCGTCTCAGCCTGCATGTTTACTCTCATGTTATGAGAATGAATCAGACTGAACGTAAAATATTTCTGTGATCTCCAATATCTTTCTGTGCCAACAACACTACATCTGTTTCTGTTTTTATCTGCTGGTTTTAATTCCTAAAACACAACTAGCACTGAAATGATGCTGAATTATAAAAGTAGTTTCAAGCGTAAATTGTAATGAGATGAAAACGTTCAAAGTTGGAGGGGAAACAGGAAAATTCGGTGCCAGTTTTCCCTGTTGCCTGGCAACCATAAACAGCCTACAATTAAGCTAATGACCCACATTACTAGGAGAAAGAATTGGTGTATTATTACAAAAAGTCATTTGTGTCTCTTGTCATATTGCCCCATGTGTTAAGAACACCTCTGTTAAATGTTGTTTTAGGCAGCCTCTCGTGGCTTTTAAATGCCAGAACGTGTTCAGCGCTCGGTAATTTCATTACCGTTGGTTATTCACCAAAATAAATCAAACCGTGTGGGTCAGGGGTTAAAATCGCTCTGATTTGGTGTCATTAGCCCTCATTTGTCATTTATTATGGCTTCGGATGTCTTGACACTGCTGGCTGTCTCTTTATCTCTCTCTCGTGTGTTTCTCTCTGCCTGTTTGACAATTAGTTAAGTGTTTGCTCTTTACTCCTGATGAATAATTGATCTTCTGGCGTCTTAATGATTCATACGCCATCTGTCACAACGTAACGGTCGCATGCGTGAGTCAGGGACCGTCAAACAGGCGTTTACAGTATCTACAGAGACCAATAATGAACTAGCGCTGTCTGGCTAACAGGAGAGGATGGTAAATATCATCGTATCGGCACTGTACGGCCGTACGGTCACAAACTGATACATCTAATGAAATATCATTTTAGGAATTTCAGAGGCGATTTGCATATTGGTATTTGGTTTGTAAAACAAGGGCAAAATTCTTAAGACACACATATATGAATGTTACATTTAGGCCAGCAGCTACAGGAGATTATGTAGGCTAACATAGATTAAACCACCCACTGCCTTTTTGTGCCTTTATACTGGAGAGTTAGCATGAGCGGTTGCTAAGGCAAACGGTGCTAATACAGCTGCTCACTAAATGTTTGGAAGTTTGAACAAATCTATCTCTGCTATAGACATGAATGATGCCTGAATTTCTGCGGCTGGTTTTGGCTGTCATGTTTCTAGGCAAACTAATTTAGAATACACAGGATGCGTCTTAGCAACAACACACAGTAGCAACCACCTTAGCAACACCCTGGCAACCACTCAGAACACCTTAGCAACCGCACACAGATGCAATGTCCTGGCAATAACCAGTGACTTAAAAAAATATCTTTTTTTTTCTGTGTTTAAGCCCAAGTGTTGATGATAATTTCAGCTTTGAATAAATTTAATTTAAATAATTTTGATAATTGCAGCAGAATCGCATGAATTAAACAGGCTGATCTGTTGCATTTATGGACATCATCTGTTTTTTTGTTAGTAGAAACGTCACAGCATTCATTCAGTGCCAGTGAATTGTTTTTACTCAGGCGTTGTGTTCTGACCCGCCCACATGCAATATGGTTTCAGAAAACAGTCAGAATCTCCTGCCTTTATCTGACTGCAGAATTCATCTTCTATCCGGCAGCATGTGTGGATATGATTCCTGTAGTTCAACATGGTGACAAAATGTAAAAAATAAATGACACACAAATCCATAAGGTGTGTTTTACAATAATTGTCTCTAGGCAGTGAGACTTTGTAAATATTTCAGTCATGCAGGTTGTAAAAACGAGCCGTTTTCAATTATATAAGCAGAACTGAATATGCGCTAAAGTTACATAATTTCTACTGCATCCATCGCAGGAGGCAAAAGTTTTCCAACAGAAACAGGATGAAACAGAAATGTTTCAGTGACAACTATCCACAGGAAAAATGTTACACTACTTTCATAAACATACTGTTATGCAAGCAAAAAACTGATGTTTCTTTATATTATGGGATGCCAACAGTCTTATTCTCGTAACAGTTTTATTCTGCACTGTTTGTGGCTGTACTTTGTGTGTGTTTAGTTTTGTTAGATTAATTTACCATCAATGTCTCTGTCTTGTTTTCATTTTTTGTGTACTAGAAGCTTGTGTCAGTCAGACAGATTAATTGTGTGTGTGTGTGTGTGTCTGTGACTATCTTTGATTCTGTTTAATTTATTTTCTAATTTTACTTCAGTCCCATTTAATACATTTTTTCTTTCTTTCCTTTCTCTCTCTCTCTCTCTTTCTCTCTCTCATCTCATTTCTGTGCTGCTATTTTCATTCTTTCTCAGCTCTTAATTAGAGTCACTGGCTGTCTGACGCCTCATGTGTGACTAATATGCAGGACAATCTGGGTTTATTAATCAGCTGGTATTAAACTCACCTGCAGGTTCAGTCAAATGTTAGGTGAAAAGACCTTTTTGCAAACGTACAAACATATTGTGCTTCACTTTTATATCCTTCATGCATTTACTAACAGTCATAATCCGCAGCTGACCTGACAAACAACAGATTGAAAATTTATATACACACAACATGTTTAAATCTCTTGTTTGTAAAACAGTGTTAACGTTCACAAGTGAATTTTAGGAGCTAACAAAATAATCCACAAACAGAAATTTACGCTTCATTTGACGAGAGCAAGTGTGTAATTCAGTAATTTAACCTGATTCTGTTTGTCGGGTTCAGACTCATCGGGTTTAAAGCATCTGTTTAATTAAAAGTTTGGAAACCATCAGACATAAACTCCTGATGGTTTCTAATGAAGTCAAATGCTGTGGAGATAGTCACTCAGTCTCTCTCTCTCTATCTGAGTGAATGGGTGGAGTTTATTTAGCCAGCAACAAAAGTGACGGGTTGGAACATTTCTGTGTTGTAATCAGACACGCAACACTCATATGAGTTTATTGTGAGGGTCATTTCTGACTGGCCTCTCAGGAGGGAGTTTGTCTGAGCTGTCAGGACGTTGAGGGCTTACAGGTGACAGCAGGTTTCATTAGAGAACACATTAGCCTCACACAAGCTTTAAAAAATGCACATACTGTGTGAGAAACAGACACGTGTCTGCGCAGACCAACGTTACTATGTCAATAATAATACTGAATTTATTCTTAACTGTCAACTACTGTTGTGTTTCTAATGCTGGTTTGCCTCTGTCTGATGCAGCGTACACACACACACACACCTGTGCACAATGTTTTGTTGCTATTTAAATAAGGACTCTCCACAGTCTCCTATTGTGAGTGTAAAAACACACACAGATACAAAAGAAGGCTTTGATGTAACTCAATATTGAGTGTCACATCTGTTCCTACTGGCTCCCTGTTATTGTCGCTTCAAAATAAGATTTGGTTCTCCGTGTAATACAGTTGTGTGAACGTGTGTTCCTATTTTTCTGCCGTTGTGGGGACCAGCCAGCAGTCACAGAAACACAGAAAACTAATGTGTGTGTGTGTGTGTGTTTACATACATGAACACACACGTGTAGGAATGAATGACACATGACTGGTCAGGAGGCTGTTGTGAATCAGAAATGACCCTCATTAGCAAATATTCTGGCTGTCAGTCAGTGAGAAGGATTAACTCATTAATGGCCAAACACATTTAGCACTTAGTCTCTACCTGCCTGGGCTATTACACCCACTGTGAGTCATCACTATGGCAACCATTAGCATATCGCTAATGATGATTATGGGAGTTTTGAAGAAGAGCCGTCATTAAAATATCTGTGAGGTTGTGTTTGTTATTATTGGTAAAGTTACTGTTAAAATGTTTACGAGTTTTTATGGGCTAACCTGTGTTTTTTTGGTTTAATAACAGGATTCTGGCCACAGCAGGAGCACACATGAATATTTCATTGGACCTGCGCACACTGAGAGCTGTGAGGGTCTTACGGCCCCTCAAACTGGTTTCAGGCATTCCCAGTATGTTTGTGTATTTCCAGTATACAGAACGTTGACACCTAATAACACAGCATGTTACTCGCTTTGGGTCGCCAGATGTTCGTCTCCGTAAGTTGCGGTTTGTTCTCAGGTCTGCAGATAGTTTTGAAGTCCATTATGAAGGCGATGGTTCCACTGCTCCAAATCGGGCTGCTGCTGTTCTTTGCCATCCTGATGTTTGCCATCATCGGACTGGAGTTCTACAGCGGAAAACTGCACAGCCACTGTGAAGCTGAACTCAACATCAGTGGTGAGGAGCAACACACACACACACCTACAAAAACAAACTAACAAACACACACACACACACTCTGAGGCACAGCAGAATGTGCAGATCAGTGCAGGTGTGTGATGTGTGCTGGTGTGTGTTTGTGTGTGTGTGTGTTAACTGCTCAGTAGAATAAATGCTGATTTGAATGCTGATTTGTCATCAATGGAGACAGAAAGCAGATGGTGTAGTATTGCATTTATCAGCAGGAGTTAACAGAGCTGTGCTGGCCAGCCAAACCTCCACCGCTTACCACAGACCCACACGCTAACACACACACAGACCCACATGCTAACACACACACTAACACACACACACAGACCCACACGCTAACACAGACCCACACACTAACACACACAACACAAAACAAACACAAAACCATATTTAATGTTAACTGCAAACAAGCAAATAAATAGAAAGAGACCAAAACCTAAATGATGTAGAAGCAAACAAAACTCTTTTCTTTCTTGGCCCTCAAACATGAGATATAAT
Source organism: Yasuhikotakia modesta (assembly GCA_036877545.1). Classification (NCBI taxonomy): domain Eukaryota; kingdom Metazoa; phylum Chordata; class Actinopteri; order Cypriniformes; family Botiidae; genus Yasuhikotakia; species Yasuhikotakia modesta. The sequence continues at coordinate 23,358 of JBAJNP010004604.1, read as the reverse complement.
TTATAATAAAAGCTTAATCAGGAGGTTTAAGAGATGAACAGTTTATTTTACAGACACATCATTTGTTGTTGTTGTTGTATTAGACATGAATATTCTTGAGGATACATAACAATATAGTCAACAACTTTAACATTATTGGCATTTAAAAGAATTTATTCATGGTCACATACAAACCTTCCTGTTGTCTGTATGTTTAAAAACTGAGCGTTTAAAACACCCTTGTAATGTAATCGTGTGTGTGTGTGTCTTTCTGTCCTGCAGACAACGAGACTGTGGATTGGTCAGAGGTTGAGTATCCGTGTGGATACAGGAAGTGTCCTCTAAAGTATAACTGCTCCAGTACCTGGGCCGGACCTAACGACGGCATCACGCAGTTTGACAACATCCTGTTTTCTGTTCTCACTGTCTTTCAGTGCATCACCATGGAAGGCTGGACGACGGTTCTCTATAATGTACGTTCCTCTGTCCTGTTCGTCTGTTTCTGAGTCTGGAACCTGTGAGATCATTTGAGAAGACTTCCATCATTTATTCACACTCATGTCATTTCAAAACTGTATGTCTTCTTTTGCTTCTGAAGCTTCTTATGCTTTTGCTTCTTATGTCTTCTGAAGTTTGATGGTAACCAAACACAACAAACCCATTGATTTCCATTCTGTAAACACAAAAGCACCAAGACATTCCTCAAAATATCTCTTGTGGTCCACAGAAGCAAACCAAGGTCAAAGGTTTGGAATTAAAGAAGTAAATAATGAAACAATTAAATGAGTTTAAAAAAATGGTGAACTATCCCTCTAACTTATGTTTAAGACAAGAAAGTATGCCTCAACGTTACTGTAACGTTCAGAGATATCTGCAGAGTTTTTAGTTGTAGCTTTCTAAGGCCACAGCTCAAGGTTTCTGGGTCATACGTTTTTTGTTTACTATCTTCTCTCCTAAAATATTAAATGGCAGAAGCCCAAAAAAGATTGAAGTGACACTGACACCCGGCGTGGGCTCAGACTGTTTCTGTTCCAGCTCAGACCGAATCTGTCCCAGCCGTCTGTGACCTCTCACACTGCAGCTCTCCTCCTGAATGCTGATCTGTGTGACGTGTTTATAAACGTCCCTCAATGTATCAGAGCTTTTCTGAATGTAAATCATGGTGTATCTTAAAATCATCATAAGATGTTAAATAGGTTACAGTAAGAGAATAATATAAAAATGTTGAAGTATCACATGTTCATCGTATCACAAAGACAGATGTATGACTTTCCAGGATTCACAAGCCTGTTCAAGTGCTTCTTTAAAGTGTCTTTTATCTCCAAGGACTGGAAATCTCATAGGATGTTTTATTTCATCACATCACCGGGGCATTTAGTTAATTGGTTGAAATGGTTGACTTTGATCTTACTAGTATCACTGGTGTGCTTGACTGAGTGCTGACATCATCTGAACACAAAACATCAGATTTATTTCATCTGTTTGAAATAAGTGAGAATGATGCAGGAATGATGCAGGCTTGCATCATTCTCAGTTTTAACAGACCTTGTGTGAGAGAGTAACTGGACATGTTATGGATTGTTGGTCAAAAGGAACAGCTTTTAAAATACGTTTTTCTTTTTAGATCTGACAAATGATTCAGAATAATTCAGGTTTAATGCGCATATATCAGGTAGCGCCTAAAATGAGTCAATGGAGGAGAAAAACACTGAGATCTGAGCGCGTCACGCTGCCATTGGTGACTCATGTGGAGTCACACATGTTGATGTGACTCATGTGGACACAGTTAGAGGTGTTTTTCTCGCTCACGGCTAAACTGGGGACACTGGGAACTCCCTCTTTGCTCAGCTGGGTGATGATGTCACCTGATGTCACCCACGCAGCGTTCACACCCCTCACTTGCCGGAGCTGTGAGCTGTACCCCGCTAACCTGAGACCAGTGCTTTAACAAGGGCAGGGTTTGGTTTCCTTATCGCTGGTGGTTAGAAAGTATCAGAGGGACTATGGGAAATCAATTCTGAGCCACACATTTCTACGGAATAAGAGCTTCACGGCTCTACTGCTGATTAATACTGTAATAAACAATGTCCTGTAAATGTGTTTACTATGTTAGTTCTCATGACTGAGAGCAATTCATGTTGTTTTAGGGTTTGTGCTGAAGTCACAGGGAACACACAGACACACACATAATTAAAATGTGTTTTTGCATTGAATGCATTCTAAGCTGTTTTGAATGAAAGCTTTTGCTCAAAGCAGAAACTAACAATCACTTCCTGTTCTGTGTTCAGACCAATGACGCTTTAGGCCCGACGTGGAACTGGATGTACTTCATTCCTCTCATAATCATCGGCTCCTTCTTTGTGCTGAATCTGGTGTTAGGGGTTCTGTCGGGGTGAGTACGGCATGAGCGGGTCCGATGTGGTACGGCTGAAATATACTGCACGTGTGATCATGTGATACCAAAGTCTTTTACCTGTTAACTGCTTTTTTAACAGATTAGGATTCGGACTCTGATGTTGAGGGTAGGGTAGATGTTTTGGGAGAGGGTAGCAGCAGACAACCTTTAAAAAACAGATTTTTAAACAGCATAACAAAAATTTTGGAAAAAATGACCCGCCCTGCATTAAATGTTATGCCCCATTCTTAACTTGTATATCTGTATATTTAGCAAAATAAAAGCATGCACAGTTTTTATACTTGCATGAGTAAATGTATTTGTTCATTTGAATTTTTGTATATTTTTATATATTAAAATATATATTTAATGCTGTGATTCAATTACCAGACGTGACGCTCAGTCTCCATCAGTATGTAAATAGTGTTTTACTCTTTCTGTCTTTAATTCCTGCTCTCTGCAGGTGAGTCTGATTGATAAATGAAGTTTTCTCAACCCTGCGGCACGTCTCTGTGGGTCATTGTGTTTTCTTGCCTCCCGCAGGGAGTTCGCTAAAGAGAGAGAACGTGTGGAAAACCGGAGAGCCTTCATGAAGCTCAGGAGACAACAGCAGATAGAGAGAGAACTCAACGGATACCGGGCCTGGATCGACCGCGCAGGTGCTGTTGCATGCGACGCATGCAGCGCGCAAAACGAACACAAAATGAATCGAATCTGTCCAAACGCGCTGATGTGCCGCAGTGTCTGGAGGTTCTCCAGAAGAGGAGAACCGTGTTGCTTCTCTGTCAGTTAAACTCCGAAGCTTCTCAAAATGTCCTTCTGTTTTTGTGTTGCAGAGGAGGTTATGCTTGCTGAGGAGAACAAGAACTCTGGACCTTCTGCTCTAGATGGTGAGATGTTTGAGCTCTGCTGAGATGATGTAGTTTGTAACGCTCCTGGTTTTCTCATTAATATTTCACAATATTTAGATGAATATTGTGATGCAGAGGTCCTGGAAAGCAGCAGAGATTATATATTCAACAGATTGATGTCATAAACAAACACAGTCTTGTTTATCATGCGGCTGTGAGGTAAAAACCTACAGCGTGACCTTCAAGCCCAGAATCAATGGGTTTAAATAAAGGGTTTTCATTAAATCTGTAACTTTTGTCTTCCATCTCTGTTTGAAATTCTTTTATGCAACATAATAAAAATACTCAAAGTATAATTGGCATCTCTCCTCAGTGCTAAAACGAGCCACTACCATAAAGAGACGAGGCGTGGATGATGTCCGCAGAGGTCCAGATGAACAGTATGCTGACATCTCTTCTGTAGGTCAGTGTCTTCATGAAGCTCACCTGCATGTTCCTCAAACCCGGTGCAGATGTTTCCAGCGATAAATATTGGTCACCTTATGAAGTTTCCTACATTTAAAACTAAAATAACTAACTTTATTTTTCCTAAATATTTGTTTGGTTTGTCAGGCATGCAGCTGAACAGAGCTAGCATTCGCAGCGCTAAACGAGGACCGACGTCATATTTCCGTCGTAAGGAGCGGCTGCTGCGGATCTCCGTCCGCCGGATGGTCAAGACTCACACCTTCTACTGGATTGTTCTGAGTCTGGTGGCCCTCAACACACTCTGTGTGGCCATCGTCCATCACAAACAGCCCCTGTGGCTGTCCAGCCTCCTCTGTAAGACCACCAGCAACATGACTTTTATCTTCTCTTTTTGTGAAAATTGTGTTTTTCAAGCATTTGTTTGCTTAGAAAACTTAGCTAGGTATTAACTAAGTGTCGTTTCTAAACTTCTACATGAAATTAAAAGAAAGTATACAGTGAAATGAAGTGTTATTCTGTTCTCCTGCAGACTATGCAGAGTTCCTGTTCCTGGGCCTGTTTCTCACCGAGATGTTTCTGAAGATGTACGGACTGGGGCCCAGACTCTATTTCCACTCCTCCTTCAACTGCTTTGACTGTGGGGTCTGTTTCCCTCCCATAATCCTGTGTGAGATTAAGATACACAACAGGGCAGATGTCAGAGAGCAGCACGGCTGAGACTCCAAAAACAAAATTAAAACCTTTTTCATGACAAGATAAAAGACATGCAGAGAAAAATCGGAGATCTGTTTTGAAGTTGAGCCTCTTCTGACACGATTCTAATTTCTATGTAAATTTGAGGACCTTCCTTTGAATATCAATATCTAGCTTTATAATTAAAATTTGGTCCTAGTTTTGGACTGCGTCACTTATTATGCAGTTTAAGTATCTTTGAGTCTATGGGTAAAAATTAGTAGTAGAGTGGTTTAATTTTACTGGATAAGCTACCGTAATATTCTGATAAATGATAAATAATTGTAGAAACACAGATTTCATCTATAAAATTTATTTATATTGATGGTCAGTTCAGAGTTTAATTGTTTAAGTGTAACGTAATGTCATGACATCATCACCCAGACGAACACAGAAAACCGTCCATGATGTCATACGTTCGGACCAATCATATGCACCTAAATTCCTTCCAGGTGATAGTGGGCAGCATTTTTGAGGTGCTGTGGGGTTTCTTCCGACCCGGCACGTCGTTCGGCATCAGCGTTTTACGCGCCCTGCGGCTGCTGAGGATCTTCAAGATCACCAAGTAAGTTTGGTTTGATCTGAGATCACAGCTGCTGCGTTGGTTAACCTCTTTACCAGACACTAATCCAGTTACTGACCTCCTGCTCAGTTTCTGATGGCCCTCGGCTGACCTGAGATGTTGTTGTGTGTTGTGAAGGTACTGGGCGTCTCTGAGGAACCTGGTGGTGTCTCTGATGAACTCCATGAAGTCCATTATCAGCTTACTGTTCCTGCTCTTTCTCTTCATTGTGGTCTTTGCTCTTCTGGGCATGCAGCTCTTCGGTGGCAGGTATAAAATATCATTCTTCCTTCATTCCACCACAAACCACATCAAACAGCAACAGGTTTCATGCTCAAGAGCAGCTCTTAGCTGAGCAGTAACTCTGGATGGCAGGTTTGAAGGACAACTAAAGGTTGATATGATCAGTGAAAGGATAATACTGCATTATTCAGCGTCCTGGAGAGACTCGTGCTGAATAAAAGACGTGCGGCACGTGTCACATTTTCATTGTTTCTCTCCACAGGTTTATTTTTGAAGATTACACCCCCACTAATTTTGACACTTTTCCGGCAGCTATTATGACAGTGTTTCAGGTAAGACTTAAACCATTTGTAACAGCAACACAGTTTGTGACTGGAGGATATTCAGTAAAAAATGACTGAGACATGAAACATGAGGGATTTTTAATCAATTAGCCCAAAATTTAATTACATGGTTTCAGATATAGAGCAAATTAGGATCAGAGCACAGCACAAAATGTACCCTGTAAATGAATATGCCTGTGTGTTACTGACTAAAATACATTATTATAAAATGTACCAAGACAAAAAATCATTTCTTAATACACCCAGAATGAGTGTTTCATATACAATAACTCTTAAGGGTACAGTAGTTAAAATATTTCATAAAGGTTCTTAAGGATGCAGTGAGTATTATGTTTGTGGCTGTAGATTCTGACTGGTGAGGACTGGAACGAGGTGATGTATAATGGCATACGCTCTCAGGGTGGAGTAAAGACTGGGATGTGGTCGTCTGTGTACTTCATAGTTCTGACTCTGTTTGGAAACTGTATCCTTCATCATCTAAACATTGACATTAAGTTTATGTCATTTTCTGTGCATCTACAATGTAACGTCAACTTCTGCAATATGAAACTGTCTCTTTAAACCTAAAACTTTAAATCTGCCAAAGTTTAGCTTTTGTTTAATTATAAGGGGATCAGACTTGAAACCTTAAATATTTTGTTTTATTGACAATGATTAATCAGTGCTCATTTTTCAAATTTAAAAAACATTCGTATTCATAATATTTCATTAAAATGTTAACTTCAATTGACAATCCAATCACAAGCCAAATCACAAGCCAATAAACTCAAGTCCTGCCTACTTTTCTCATTGAATATTGTCACACTGAAGTAAAATACAGTAGGTTGCAAATAGTTTTCATGTTGAGTTTAAGCTGTGTTTAAATCTGCATGTTTGAAAAGTTTGTGTTTTTGAATCAAACCCCTGACAGAACGTTCAGATACGCTCCTCAATGTCTTCTTGGCCATCGCTGTTGACAATTTAGCCAATGCCCAGGAGCTCACAAAGGTAATTCCTGCTGAAGCGTTTCTCACCCCAATGCTCTGAAAGACTTCAAATGCGATTGAATAAAACACAGATTTGTTCTTCTAAAGGATGAAGAGGAGGAAGAGGAGGCGTTTAATAAGAAACACGCTCTGCAGAAAGCCAAGGAGGTCGGGCCCATGTCTTCCTTCATCTGCTCAGAGTAAGTTAAAAATACGCCCTCGCCTGCTGGTGTGTGACTGCACTAACACTACTAACATCAGTCTCGTGTCTGGAGATGTTTCAGGCTGGTTTCTCACGGCGCTTCAGAGAAACCTAAACTGGCATGATGGCTAAACCCTACTTTTGGTCTTCGCAAAGCTAATACAGGCAGCGTCACCAGATTGCCACAGATTGTTGTTTTTGCCCTCACAGATATCTGTTTAACTCTCCGCGCTTGAGGTGAAATATGACACAGTTATTGAGTGTAGTGGATGTGCCTGTAGGTTACAGGTCAAGTGATGTATAGTAATAATGTACAGTACAGTGCTTTTCCACCTACTGTTCTCTGACAGAGTACTGGACTTTTACAAAAGTGTCATTAGACTGATTAAACCAACAAAATCGCCCAAGTGTTTTCCCTCACAGAACAGGCAGACGGTGTCCTTATTGTAAGATTGCGGAGGGATTTTTAGAGACTCTGGCTTCTCAAAGCACAATCATTTTGCTGTGAAATCAACAGCGAGCTGTCATAGCAACCGGCAGACTTCCCAGTCCATTATGTTGGCATAGAGACGCCATCGCTGCCATCAAAAGAACGACAGGGTTTGAAACGCTTTAGCTTGGATGTTTTTACTGTTTTTATGAAAGAGCAGCGAAGAGGCCGTTCAGTCTCATACCACAGATGAAAGTTTCTATAACTGCAGATTTGAGAAGCTTAACACTGCATGAGTGTGACGTCAGATACCTCAACTGAGCATGTGCAAGTTAAGTGTGTCCTCAACGCAACGCCACATTTACATCTCTTGATTGATCATACAGAAGATGTTTTGGAAGCATGTAGGCTCATTTTTATTTCCCATGCATATTTGTAGCATATTTGATTAATATTATAGCATAATGCAGATATATAATGCAGTCACAGTGTCTACTAGAGAACCGTAGGGCTGTGTAGTTCCACAGTACGTGAGTTATGGATCCTGATTTGAGAACAGTTGTGCATCACGTGAATTCTTCACTGAAAACATTGTTAGCAAACAGGGGCGACACAAACTGTGACCAAGGTAATAAAACCAGCCATGCCAAAAAAAAGTTGTCAGTCAAGAAATGTAAAAAAAATCAAACTTTTGGCAACTGTCTCTTCGTCCTGATCACTGTACGTTTTATTTTAGACAAGCAAAATTTACAAAAACAAATAACTTGGCCCACACAGAATCAACGCTTGCAAAACTTGTTTTGCCAATTTTTTATTCCTGTAAATGTTATGAAACTCTGTATGTTTCTTCCTGTGTATTGCATTTTTTGATTATTTTTTGGCTGTTTTTATGAGGCTTGTGGCTTTTAATTTTGTAGGTTTGCTAAACACATAATTTTAAAAGCTAAGCGCAGAAAACAACTGCAGATTCTCTCTGGGCCTACAAATAATGGTGTTTTTGAAGAATATTGTTGTACACAGAAGAGGCTGTGTCATTTAACACAGGTTTGCAGGATAAAGACTGAAACGATGGCCTCAGTGTGAGGAAGTGTTGATCACAATGTGTCAGACCACATTGGTGTGAGATAAACACCACAGGGTCTCTTCTGAATATTGGGAGATAAAGTGAGAGCCAGTTGCACTTTGTCAGGAACTCCGACTGGGAATTGTTGGCCTGTGGCACTTGGATTTTGCATGTTTACCTCAAAGTTAAACGAAGGCTGTTGCCGCATGTTGGGAATTGCTTGAGAAAACTGGGAAATGAATGCATGTCTTCAAGTAGCATGACACCTGGATGTCATTCCTGGAAAATGCACATGTGTAATTAGTGGTGAAAATAATTTAGGGTCTTTTTCTCTTCTCTGATAGTGTGTGCTTATGCGTATGGATTCATTTATATATGTCTTATATATGTGCCATGTTTCTTACTGTCTTAACATTCTCAAACAGTTGCAGATGCTGTTCTTGCCTCTGATTTAATGTATCTACCATCATGTTGTCATGTGACGCTTTGCTGCTGTGCTGCACAGCCCAAAACAAAGTTCAAACGCCATGTAAAAATGTTTAAAGTTTATCTTTAAGAAAGATTCTGTTGTCATTTATTCACCCTCAAATGTTGTAAACAATTCAGCTATTTCCTTGTGAAACATACAAGTGAATACATGATGGGTGATTTGTCTTTAAAGCTTCAGTCCATAAGTCTCTTCTGCCACCTCTGTTTAAAACATCAAATTACAGGTTGCTTCATATACTTGCAGGAGGTTTGTTAAAGTCAAATGATGCCAAATTAGCAGGAAATCAGACCTGACATTATAAACCATTATTTTACATTTATCATTGTGAATTTACTAGGATGAAGAGCCTTATCTGTTATCACTTATCTGATTTGTATTTATCTTAAGGAGGGTTAAAGAGGTTTGTTTAAAAAGGTTTTGGACTGCAGCTTTAATTGACTCCTGTAGAGTAATGAAATATTTAGTATGAGGCTAAATCTATATTCGTCTGGATTCAATTCGTCTGAAGTCAATAATTTGGGCTGTGATGCGCAGCTTGTTTTGTCCTTGTTCTTCAAAGCACTAATGTCTTGTTTTCAACCAATCGCTCATTGATTACACGGACCACACAAGAGTACGAGTGCCAGTAAGTATAAGTCTGTTTATTCCTGTTTTAATTTCCTTTCTGGGGAAACTTTCTGTTCTGCCATGTCTGATTTCACTTGAGATCTGATCTTTGGTTGGTATTTGATTTGTGCATTTCCTGTAATGATATTTCCTGCACTCCTCTCTCCATTCTGAGTACTTCCAGTTTTGCTGTTTTATTTTCACTTTAATATCGCAGCCTGTCCAGTTTTTCCATCTCTGCCATTCTGACAAAGATGAATTGCTTTCACAGACAAACACTAAATCACAACCGCAGAGTTACTGGACGTTTCTACAATGTTATGAATTTATTCTTTACAGACACAGATCTATCATTTCATAGCTGTAAAAACATGTCAACATTTCTGTACTGCTCAGCATAATGATATAGTGCAAAAAAACATGTTATGCATTTTTTAAGCATTTTTGAGATGTATAGAATATGAGTCAAACATGCATAAAACAGACAACAGTACATCATAAATAAATAAACAGAAGCCTGACAGAAACATTATTAATATCACATGCAGTTTGATTTATTCGATCTTTCTAGCTGAGTAGAAAGATTTGTGTACTACAGTGTTTAGGAATTTAAATGCACTTGTAATATTATCACAGTGTATAGTTATCAATGGTTGTGGCATGGTTGCTAAAACGTTTCTCCTGTCACCCGTCTTAACCCACATCCTCTCTTTCTCTCTTTCAGGAGAAGACGGCGGCCGTACCTGTACAGGAAGCGAGCGATACACCGCAGTCGTGCCGCGTACTCCTTCGAAGACTGTGAGGGTCTCGCTAATATCCCTCCGCTCAATCCCTCTAACTCTTTCATGTCCAGGAGAGAGAGACGCCGGAGGCTGACCATGTCCGTCTGGGAGCAGAGGACCAGTCAGCTGCGCAGACATAGGCAGATGTCCAGTCGCGAGATCCTTTTCAGCAGCCCGAGCGAGGAGCACGATGGATCGTCCGCTTGCCAGCACCACCGGAAGCCCGGCCTCTCTCCATCTGGCAGCAAGAGACGGACCATCGAGACCATCGTTCCCACAGCAGTGCCGGAGGACAACTTAGAACCACCTGTGCCAGCGGACGTTCAAGCCCTGTCCATCACCATTCCAGAGCCCCCTTTGGCGATACCAATACCAGAACCACCTGGGCCTGAGGACATAGGCCTCCCTGAGCCTCCAGTGACCCTGAATCTGCCGCTCCCAGAGCCGCCCGAATCAAAGACCCCATCTGAGGAGACCCTCGACATCAACAACCACTGCCCCAGACTGAACGGAAACAGGCGACAACGGGCGGTTCGTAAGTACCGCCCCCCTGCCACCGGTGACATGCTCACGCCGGATATGGGGCCCAGACACAGACGTCTGCGACACCGCGAACCCCACGCGGATGCTAGGGGGACGGAGACGCAGCGAGGGGACGGCGGTGGGGACAGTCAAGAACAGCCTGTGAACGAGGAGGATGAGGGGGAACCAAAGAACGATGAAGAGATCAGTGCTGACAGCAGGTGAGGCACATCTGTTATGTGCAGTTTCATTATTGTACAAATGCTTTTAGTTTAGACACAACAACGGATCTGGAGAGATACGTTTTGCTGTTAATGTTCCTCTTCCACAGGCAGAACAAACCAGACAGTTCTGACTCCTCAGAACCCAAACCAGATGTTAATTCTCCCCACAAACACCAGCCTGAGGAGTCAGAACCTGCGACGCTGCAGCTCACAGACACACCCCAGCAGTCGCCACAAAACACCGCCGGTGCCGAGGACACGGATAAAAACAACCACGGATCACTGAACCAGGATAAATCTTCTCTCAGTACCAACATCGCCATCGATGTCTCAGAAACTCAAACATCCATGGAGTTGACTTCAGTCACGGGTTCGAGAATCCATGCACCTCCGATCACCTGCTGAGCCGACAGCAGGAATTTAAATGGTCTAAATTCAGTTCCAAAGAACATTAAAGCTGCAATCTGTAACTTTTGCCTCTCCATCGCCGTCTCTGTCTGAAAGGTTTCTTTACATACTTTATATTATGTATGTTGTCAAATGAAGCCAAACAAACATTTCCTGGATCGTTTTTTCAGACCTGACAGCTCAGATTATAAATCATTAAAAACACAGTTTGCAGCTTTAAACCAGCCAAACAAACATGATAAAGATTCAGTCTTTAAAAAGCTATCAGAGAAACGGCTGAACAGTGTTGGCAGATATTTCTCTATAAGTAAAGATCATAAATGTTCTTTGCAGGTAATAGCAAAGAGGTGGAAACTTCAAAACCAGAGAAAGAGGAAAATCCAAACATTCCCAAAGGTCCTCCTCCTGTCAGCATGTTCATCTTCAAACCCGACAATCCGTGAGTCCAGACGCTCGCTGACCATCAGCCGCATCCCAGCAACCTGCTCTCACTTCATCTCTGTATCTCTCTCTCTGTCTGTCTGTCTGTCTGTCTCTCTGTCTCTCTCTCTCCCTCCCTCTTTGTCTGTCTCCCTCTCTATCTGTCTGTCTCTCGTCCACAGCGTCCGCCGGGCATGTCACTACATTGTCAATCTTCGTTATTTTGAGATGTCGATTCTCCTGGTGATCGCCGCCAGCAGCGTCGCATTAGCTGCCGAAGATCCCGTCAACACCAACTCTGAGCGAAACAAAGTAAGAGTTTCCCTCCAAATATTTCTGTTGCAATTCTGAACTGCGATAGAATTGCAATATTTGCATCAATGGCTATTAAACAAATGTAATTTTTAACCCACTTGAATTGTAATAAAAATGTTTGTTATACTTATTTTAAAATAAAATATAAAAATATTTATAAAATATTATTAATATTTATTTATAAGTAAAGTGTCGATGTTGCATATTAAACAGAAAACAATGCAACGCTGTGTTAAACTCTGTCATATATTTTCATGCAAATGTTGCATTTTCCTGGAAGGAGAAACTTTCCCAAGACTTGGTTGTTGCCAAGTCTAGTTAAACACGTTGGCTAGTATTAAAACTAACTATTCGAGCAGTTGCTTATAATATCATTACAAAAACCACATCTGTTTGTTTTTCTCTAATAATAAGATTAAAGAAAATATGGAATTTCTGATGTTGACTTTTTTATTCTTTGGCAACAATTCAGAGCAGCAGAATTTAGACCCGTTTGTTGTTTCATTGGTCCAGATGATATTGTTCCCTCAGGCTCATAAGAGTGAGCTAATATTGTTGTTTACAAGCTAATATAAATAAGATTTCTGTAGCAGGTTGTAAATTTCCCTAGTGACAGTGAACCAGCTGTAGAAAACTCAGCCACTAATCGCATGCTAAGTCTCTTTTAGTAAATGTAAAGCTGTGATGTCACCACTGTGATGTCATCAGCGCATCTGTCACGAGGATTCTGTAAATAGCATCTTTCTGATTCGCTGGTTTAAATTTAGCAGTCAGTGACAAACAGTGTTAATATCTGAATCCTGTGCTGCCGTCCCGCTGCGTGTCTGACGGCGTTCATCTTTGTGCTCAACAGGTGCTGCGTTATTTTGATTATGTGTTCACTGGCGTCTTCACATTTGAAATGATAATCAAGGTGGGTGAGTGTGTGTTGAGTAAAGGCTCAGAGGCGTATAGAGAGATCCACAGCGAGAGAACGAGAGAGAAAAGAAAAACACAAAATAACGCTGAAACATACAAATCCAGCTCATTTATAAAACACAAATGAGTGACTGCTAGCATCAAGCCACAAAGCACAGTTGTGTCATAGTGTGATGTTGTGTATATGTTGTGTAGAATATACTGTATACTGTGTGTGTGTGTGTGTGTGTGTGTGTATATATATATATATATATCCTGTAAATGTTTAGCTTGGCCCAGTCTAGTGTTGTTAAATGAATAATGCAGTTCATAATAATGCAGATGTTACGAGAGACACACAGAGATGAAACTCATGTCTCTGTTCTCAGATGATAGATCAGGGTCTGGTTCTTCATGACGGTTCTTATTTTCGTGACCTGTGGAACATTTTGGACTTTATCGTGGTGTTCGGAGCGCTGGTGGCCTTTGCCCTCACGTGAGTCCAACACCACAAATAACCGGTTCTGTTAAAAACTCTGAAACACGTCGATGAAGCGTTTAACAGCGTTGCTTGAACGTTCTGTTGTTCATTTATGAGTTCCATGAATACTGCGTGACAACATACTTGTTGATGTTAGCGACGCTCTTTTCTCTGTTGTGAGTGTATTTCTGTGCTCATTGAAGTGCTCTGGTTCAGAATGCTCGTCTGTTTCTCGTTTGTTTCTCTGTCGGTCTTCGTGTGGCTCACGGCATCTGGCAGGAATGTGATGGGGTAAAACACTCTCTTGTGATTTTGTGCGACTACCATTAAGTTTTGTGAAGTGTGTGTGTGTGTGTGTGTTTGAGAAATATGAAGCGGTGCTGTTATTTTAATTGTGTAGTATTAATATGAATATTAATTTGGTGTAGGAGCAACACAGGACGAGACATTAAAACCATAAAGTCTCTTCGAGTGCTGAGAGTCCTTCGTCCTCTGAAGACCATTAAACGCCTCCCCAAACTCAAGGTAATTGCTTTCTCTTGAACTTCAATTATAATGTTATGTGTTGCTACTGTAGCTTTAAGGTCTCTGTTATGATTGGCTAATATCATTGCTCTGTAAATGGAAAACACTCGTTCTGTCATCAATCCTCTCTCTCGAACCGCAGGCCGTCTTTGACTGTGTCGTCACGTCGCTGAAGAACGTCTTCAACATTCTCATCGTCTACAAACTCTTCATGTTCATTTTCGCTGTAATTGCTGTGCAGCTTTTCAAAGGGAAGTTTTATTACTGTACAGACAGTTCCAAGGACACAGAAGAAGAGTGCAAGTAGGTTCTCCATTACAACTAATTATAAACCTAATGCTAAAATTAGCATTAAGCCGCTTAATCGTTTTTATTCAAATCTCAGAAGTTCTCGATGCACTGATACAAGGAAAATGTCAATGGCGCTGAATATAAAGATGACATTTGATGAGCACAGAAACTTCTCTGAGTTAGATGTTTCTCCTGATGTTGTGTAGGGGTTACTACATAGACTATGACAAAGACAAGAAAAAGGAGAAACGAGAGTGGAAAAGACGAGATTTCCACTACGACAACATCATCTGGGCGCTGTTGACTCTCTTCACCGTGTCGACAGGCGAGGGCTGGCCGCAGTAAGATCTCACCTCAGAACATCTGTACACATCTTAAATGCTTTGAGTGGTTCTGAAACTCTTTAGCTGTCATCATATTAACAAGGAACAGATGTTTGTTCCTTGAAACAAAAAAATACATTGAATTACACAAGATGTCAGGTTGGTGGACGCTGTAAACAGACTTTGTTTTGCTGTTGTAGAGTCCTGCAGCACTCTGTAGACGTGACCGAGGAGGACCGGGGACCCAGTCAGGGCAACAGAATGGAGATGTCCATCTTCTATGTCATTTATTTCGTAGTGTTTCCCTTCTTCTTCGTCAACATTTTTGTGGCCCTCATCATCATCACCTTCCAGGAACAGGGTGACAAAATGATGGAGGAATGCAGTCTGGAGAAGAACGAGGTGAGCTGTTGTGTTGAAAAAAAATCAGTCAGCGTTTCATGATGTTTTACATTTAACAATTCTGTTTGTGACAAATCATCAAACGAACAGTAACCTCCATTCTGATAATCACTTCAGATAATCACATGCTAATCTTATGCGAGATCAGTTGTGAATGTCTTTTATCCAGGTTAAATTTCAGTGTGAGAGAATCTGTCTCTGTCTAACTGTCATGTCTCTCTCTTTAGAGGGCTTGTATCGACTTTGCCATCAGTGCTAAACCCCTGACCCGCTACATGCCTCAGAACCGACACACCCTACAGTACCGGCTGTGGCACTTTGTGGTGTCGCCCTCGTTCGAGTACACAGTGCTGACCATGATCGCTCTCAACACCATCGTCCTCATGATGAAGGTGAGCAGGAATCTCCTCATCCGTGGCACAGCTGTGTGTGATTAGCAGCTAGCCAGATTAGCCAGGTGCGTGAAATGATAAACCGGCTCATGAAATCAGAGTGGCAGTTTTGTGGCATGTAGCCCATGTTTGTTAACTTTGAAGCCAGATGACAATCTCTTCAATGTGCCCTGACACGACTTCCTGTTTAAACAGGAAGTTCAGTACATCAACAGACCCGATTTGTTTTTTTAATCCTCTTTTATTGTACTGATATTCAAAAGCAAGATTTATTTTCATATTTTGTAACATCATGTTAAGAAACAAAATACATTGAAATATTAATATTAACTATAATAATTGATATCTATCACTTTGCAATGTAGGCATTGATTGATGGTTTAATTTAAATCAAATTAACAAGAACACTAGAAATATAAAATGTTTATTTAAAATAGTAATAAAACTCCATTATAAATAAAAGGTACAGTATTATTCAGTTAGTCTCTGTTGATGACGTCTGTTCTGTGATTCTGCTCATATCAGGCTGTGATGAATCACAGCTCATTAAATATTGATCTAAAGCCAGCAGCTTCTATTTAGCGTTCCCTCATTAGCGTTAGCCTGATGCCACCTGTGACTGATGTCACCCGTGACTGATGTCACCTGCAGTTAGAGGTGAGCTGTTCTGCTGTTCTGTCTGTAACACAACACACGTTTTTAAATGTCAGTGTCTAAACAGTCCATCGTCGTCTAATCGCTGTCAACGTCTTGAAGTCTACACAGCTTTCTGCTCTCTGAACTCTGAAACGATGGACTACTGAACAGAAAAACATGCACTTTATAATTATAATATACACATAAGATGATGTAGTGCTCAAAACATAGGCATTATTTCCTGAAATAATAATAATGATTTTACAAACCAATGAAAAAATAGACACCTCTCCCTCTCTATCTCTTTCTCTCTCTCTCTCTTTCTCTCTCTCTCTCACAGCACCATGATCCTCGTCCTGAGGGTTATGAGGACGTGTTAAAATACCTCAACACAGCGTTCACTGTGATCTTCTCGGTGGAGTGTGTTCTGAAGATTCTGGCGTTTGGTTTTATGGTAACACACAGCGCATGCGTCCACACAAACACACACTGAAACACACACAAACACACTGAAACACACTGAAACACACTGAAACACACACAAACACACTGAAACACACACAAACACACTGAAACACACAAACACACTGAAGCACATTAACTCACGCAGCTTTGCTTTGTGTTTCAGAACTATTTCAGAGACACATGGAACATATTCGATTTCATCACGGTTCTGGGAAGCATCACTGAAATTGTAGTTGACCAATTATCTCCCAAGGTGAGAAATGATGTGTTCTGATTGGTCGATCGTTGTTTGCATCCAGTGTTTATTTGCATGAGCGGTGAGACCCGTATCCTTGCATAAACGATCCCCTCTGCGTTCTGATTGGTTTGTAGGCTGGTCCTTTCAACATGAGCTTCCTGAAACTGTTCAGGGCAGCTCGGCTGATTAAACTCCTGCGTCAGGGCTACACCATCCGTATTCTCCTCTGGACCTTTGTGCAGTCCTTCAAGGTTTGACACGCTAAATCTCTCATGCTTCTATTTAGCTTCCTCACACATTTTTGACACGTTTATTTTTCCAAACTAAACATCTTCACGAACAAAAAGTCACTCCAGACAGTTTAGTTTTCTTCAGGAAATGTTCGTCTCTCTTCAGACGGATATTTCGTGAGAGTAACGCTGAGATTTGTCTTGCAGGCTCTTCCTTATGTTTGTCTGCTCATCGCTATGCTGTTTTTCATCTATGCCATCATTGGCATGCAGGTAAAGGTCTCTCTTTCTCTTTCTCTCTCTCTCTCTCTCTCTCTCTCTCTCTCTCTCTTTCTCTCTCTCTCACTCTTGTGTGTGTTATGGTATCTGCAGGTGTTTGGTAACATCAGACTCAATGAAAGAAGTCAAATCAACCGTCACAATAACTTTAAGACGTTCTTTGGAGCTCTGATGCTGTTGTTCAGGTGAGATCACACTTGTGAAAACTTCTCTATAGAAAACTTCTCTTTTTCATCCTTTTTAATGTCATTTTGCTGCATTTAATAAATATCATGACACACACTGATGCCTTTGGAAGACTAACGTGATTTTTGGGGTGATAACTATTACCTCATAAAAACTAATCGGAAACAGAAATATACAGTGATAATGTTGAGTTTGACCTTCTAAGATTGACCATCAACATTTTATGAAGGTTTAATTCGTCTTTTTATAGCCCATTAGTTTTAATGTGGAAAATAACATTCAGTTCTATATCAGTGTTAAATGTTATTGGTTAGAAACACTGTGTGTGTGTCCGTATGTGTGTGGTGTGTGTGTGTGTGTCCGTATGTGTGTGGTGTGTGTGTGTGTGTGTGTATGTTGTGTGTGTGTGTTATGTGTGGTGTGTGTGTTCAGGAGTGCCACAGGTGAGTCGTGGCAGGAGATCATGTTGTCGTGTTTGGGGGAGAAGGAGTGTGAGACAGACATGTCACTCAACAACACAACTAAAGACATCCGGAGGGAGTGCGGCACAGACTTTGCATACTTCTACTTTGTGTCCTTCATCTTCTTCAGCTCATTTCTGGTGAGAAGAAACAATTTACTAAAACAAACACACAACAAACAAACCTGCAATTAAACACAACTCTTTCTATACAATTATCTTTCAAGCGCAGGACAGATAATCATTCCTCTGTGTATGTACAGTA
This sequence comes from Yasuhikotakia modesta, assembly GCA_036877545.1. Taxonomy (NCBI): domain Eukaryota; kingdom Metazoa; phylum Chordata; class Actinopteri; order Cypriniformes; family Botiidae; genus Yasuhikotakia; species Yasuhikotakia modesta. The sequence goes on along the minus strand of JBAJNP010004604.1, from coordinate 5,287 downwards.
TACTTATCATTCTACTGTGTTTTATGCATCTCTGTTCCTGTCTCTCTCTCTCAGATGCTGAATCTGTTTGTGGCTGTGATCATGGATAATTTTGAGTATCTGACGCGTGATTCGTCCATTCTGGGCCCGCATCACCTGGATGAGTTTGTACGGATCTGGGGCGAGTACGACCGAGCTGCGTGGTGAGAGAGAGAGTGTTGCAGTCTCTGTTGATCACATCATGTACAGTAAAATACAGTAAATTACAGTAAGATGACAACATGTTTTGTGGATAAGATTCTATCTTGCAGATTATTTTGGTTTTATTCTGCATCTATGATGCGTTTAAAACCTGTTTGTATTTGGGGTTTGTAAATGTTTTTAGTCCTTTAAAACATTTACCTTTTATTTCTAAAAGTATTTAAAAATACTAATGCTAATTAACAGTCAGCAATTTATCTGTCATTCTTACAACAATGTAAAACTCTGGAGATGTTTTTTGGGTTCATATCATGTAGAATCAAATTTGACCCTTTAAGATTAAAATAACTATTGTATTATGAAACACTGCAATTTTCAAGACTGAAATTACAGTAGCATGGCTTAAATTTAATGGTTTATGGTTTAATGGTTTAAAGCTGACCGTATGGAAAAACGAGTGATATGAGCCCTTTAAAATATATCTGATGAAGTAAATCCTCATTCATGGCCACCCTGTATTTGTATATCTACTGCTAACAGCCAGTCTTTCCTTCTTCAGTGGAAAACTGCACTATAAGGAGATGTACAAAGTAGTTCGCTCAATATCGCCTCCTCTGGGCTTTGGAAAGAATTGCCCCTACAGGGTGGCGTGCAAGGTTTGGTTCCCCCACGAAAAACTCCCCCACTGCCTCTCTCTTCCTCTTCTCTCATCATCCTCCTAACCCCTCCAGTCCAGACCCAACACCGGGTCAAACACTGAGAGACAAGAGCTCAGCTCACAGAGAGAAGGGATCTCTCCTCAACCCGCGTCCCGTGACTGAGAGCCATCCATCAGTGAATCCTTACCTCACAGGATGGATGTCGCAGGGAATCAGTCTCTCTGTGTCTGAATTGGATTTGGGGCTTTTGTTGAACGTAAATCCATAATTGTGGGTTTTAGGTTAGAAGAGGTACAACTCACGTTTACCTCACGTTTACAATCCCTCAGAGCGATTCGGCCAATCTCACCCACAACAGTCAGTGTCAGAAATGAACCTGTTTTATTATAAGACAATATTTGAGTTTTTTCACCATGTTGGCCCATTGTGCCGTCCTGTCTGATAAATGCTTAAATTTAATAAGTTCATTAAAATAAATTATCCATCTGACTGGAATAATTAACACGGCCCGGATTAGAATTTGATTAGGTTTCAGATTTAAAAAATAGGACAGACATTTTGTGTTATTGTGTTATTTTTACTCTGTGTTCATTTCAGACACTGACTGCAGTGTGTTCTGTAGGTTTAGTTCCCGTACGCCAGTGAAACCCTCAGATCCACCAACTTGACTCATCAGATCTTTGGCTGTTGTAACGTTTTCTCTCCTCAGCCTCTTCTCTGACAGAAGAGGGCCTCATCTAGCTCCGCCTCTTTGTGTCAACTAATTTGTTTATTTTTTCTTTTGACAGTTTTTTTCCCTTTCTGACATATGAAACATTAAAATGACCTTCCCTGTTTCTTCCTCTTTCCTGTTGTTCCTTTGTTTCCTCTTCCTCACTGTCTTCCTCGGGAATGCCCTGTTCTTCCTCTTCCTCCTCTTCATCACATTGCCCTCTGGTGACTGCCCCTCCCCTCTCCCAGTGGGCGTATTCATTACACTGATATGTACGAGATGCTGACCTGTATGTCTCCGCCCCTCGGCCTGGGCAAGAAATGCCCCTCCAAAGTGGCATATAAGGTAGTTCACAGTATTACAATTATTATAATCATCTCCGCTTGTTTGCCAGAGACTCAGGGTGAGGAAACATTGTTTTCTGAGTTTACGGTGGACACTAATGTAATGCAGCAATTTAAGATGCTAGCTTGCTAGTTTTGCTGCTTTTGAATATTTAATTTTGTAATATGTTATTTCTATGCGAATATATATTGAGTTATTTTATCATTTAGCAAGACGTTTTAAAACCATAAAGGCAGTGTAGGCAATATTTAACAGAAAACATTTTTGTTATAGTGGTTGAAAGTCTCCTGATATCAGTAACTGAGTGGTACAAATATAGATGTATTTATCTTCTGTGACAGCCACAGAACTATACTTGCCTGTTTCTGCATACCTCTGTGTGCTGTTGAAAGAAGCGTGGCTTTAAAATTGCCAACCGTATCTTTAAAAATCATCTTTTAGATAGTAGAAGAAATGCTACGATAACAGTAAGTTCTGGTAGCATTACTGACATTCAGAAAAGACTTTTGACATCTCAGGTGGGCTGTGTGTGTAACTGTGTCATGTATTTATGTTATATTTAGTTTTGTAGTCAGTCGTATTGTCTGTATGTTCTGAAATCTTCACATTTTAATCTCATCTCTGTGTGCATGAATGTTCTGTCGTGGTTGTTGGTCTTTCATTATTGCAACTCTTGTGAGCGGAGCGTCAGTGTTTATGTGCAGTCAGACGTTTCTGGTGATTGCTGAAGATAAAGTAACAGAACTCCACATATCTCTCATTTAATAAGAAATCACAGCTGTAATGTTTCTTTGATGCATCCATCTTTAAAACAAACATAAAAAACGCTTCATCTATTCAAAGTAAAGAAATGAGAAATTATTTCCAAAAGAACACTCACCAGAAAAGTTCTCTCAGTTCTGCTCAGATAAGAAATATTAGCCCTGTATGTCATATGTTGTGTCTCCATGGTGTTCTGCTGACAGCGGTTGGTGTTGATGAACATGCCGGTGGATGAAGAAATGTCCGTCCACTTCACCTCCACCCTGATGGCTCTGATCCGCACCGCGCTGGACATCAAAATCGCGCGAGGTTAGCATCACCGCTAAACTCTCAGTGTGACCCGATGAAGCTAACGTTGCTTTGTTTTCATTTGTTTTACACATGATGACGATGAAGAATGATAATGTCTGGTGTTTGTGTGGCAGGTGGGGAGGACAGGGGGCAGATGGACATCGAGTTACAGAAGGAAATCAGCGTCATCTGGCCACACCTCTCTCAGAAAGCCCTAGACCTGCTGGTGCCCATCCACAAAGGTGAGCAGAAGCTCTGACCACCAAAAGCAGCTGAGATGCTGCTTGATCTTCTCAGTTTGACCTAAAAGAGCAAAACCTTTCTCTCAGCCAGTGACATGACCATTGGGAAGATCTATGCAGCCATGATGATCATGGACTATTACAAGCAGAACAAAGCCAAGAAGCTCCGTCAGCAGCTGGAAGAACAGGTACAGGTTCTTGTTCTGTTTGAAAGGAACTGTGAGTGATGTCATTTCCAGTGTAAGTCGGATGTTCTTAGAAACATGGTTAAGTTTCTTTAGCTGTGTTGAGGTTCTGACCACCGGATGTTGTGTTGCAGAAACATGCGCCGATGTTCCAACGCATGGATGCGTCGTCGCTGCCGCAAGAGATCCTGTGCAGTGCCAAAGCCCTGCCATTCCTGACACACAGCGCTGGATCTGCCCTGTAATGCTAATCGTGTGTGTGTGTGTGTGAGAGAGAGAGAGAGAGAGAGAATTGTTGTTTCAGTTCTTCATAAACTCATCATACTGAGAAGTTTCTTTGGTCTCCTCAGCACCAGAGGTGGGTTTGTAGCATTGAGTCCCATCTCCCCACAAGATCTCTTCATGCAGCCCACCGCACCGGACAGCACCGAGGACAGAGACGACTTCCAGCACCAGTATTACTCCCAGAGTGTGGTGAGAGAAACATTTGACGCGAGTTTCAGTAAAGATGTTTATGAGATGTCATGAAGTGAGTAGGTTCATTTGTTTTTAGAAAACAGTTCAGAAAATTAGTTAATTGCATGAGACACTGTTTAATATTCAAACAAAATTAACTAGGACTGTTGAGAATAGTTTAAACAGTCAGTCGATTGGAAAGCTGCCGTTTGATTGGATTATTTGTGCTGTTCCATCCTGATCGATTAATCATTCACTTCCTGTTTCACCACATGACATGTTTCTGCTTCTCCCGACTCATCTGTTATCCCATCTCTCATCAGGCTTTGATAGGCAGAAGAGTTTTAGAAACGTTTACTGAACTCAATGCAGTGCAAAAACAGGAGCTAGTGTGTGTTTGTGTTGTGTAAACAATACACTTCCTGTGTGGCTTTGCTTTTTAAATCCTGCTAAACGTGTGTTTTCACAAAATATATCCTTCATTCCTTCTTTAAAATAAATCTCACAGCTAAATTGTTCCATAAACAATTTAGGTTGTAAAAACGTTTCTATTCATTGAAAGAAATGTCCAGTTTTTAGACATTGTATTAACATTTTTGTTTAATTATAAAACATTCATCTATTGTTACTGCAGGAATGTTCTGGATGACTGTAAGAGAACTTGAGTCAACATTCTGGGAACGTTCCCTGTCAGCTGGGAATGTTAATAAACGCTATAAAATGTAAAACTCTGCAACGATGTTTCCAGCTGTTGTTTTTAACAAAAGGACTGAATGTTTTTCCTCCTTCCACTGTTTTCTCTCTCTGACTGTAGGTGCCAGAGCACAAAGACTTTAGCAGTGTGCTGCTCCCCGCTAGCATGCAGTCTGACCCGCTGCAGCTGCCAGGAAGAGTCGTCTCTATCCGAGCCTCTTCCATGCCTCGGCTGGAGGCAGAGCCGCAGGTACTGCTGCCTGTGTTAGCCGCAGCGTTAGCCGTAGTGTTAGCTAGCCGCTCGGTGGGTGGATGTGTATCCATACCGGTTATAGTTACGTTAGCATCTGCGTTGCTGTTAGTTTGTGAAGACGAGATGGGACTATGGAGATGAATCCTGCAGCTTCTGATGGTTTTAACTGATGTCTAGTAAAACAAAAACAAACCTGATTGGTTATTGAGGGTCATTAGCTGGTCCAGGCTGTTTTAGATAGTTGATCAGATGGAATATAGACCTGTGTGGCTGTACTCAACCTGGTTAGAGTTGGTGGAAAACCTGGTGTAAGTTAAAGACCTGCTATGTGACCTAAACAGATACAGCGCCTGCAACTCAACTAGCAAAACCAGGCTGGTTGGATCTGTTTTATCCAGCAGGGAGGTGGTAGTTAGTCTTAGTTAGGGTTCAGTTCAAAATCTGCCATTCGTTTACATTCTTTACTAAATCACTGTCACTGTGTACATTTTCAGAGAGAGAGAGAGAGA
>JBAJNP010004603.1:21272-32784 GCA_036877545.1 Yasuhikotakia modesta | reverse complement strand
TTTTGCTGGATTCATGTCTATGCACAGCATGGTGTGTTTCAGATGTGAAATGTGTTTGAGTCAGTGGGGGTCTATTGAGTTGACTTGTATAGGATGGGTTGGTTTTTAGCTAAATTATTGCTTTGCTTCTAATGTGGTAACACAAAATGGAACCACAGCAGTCACGTGCCACTTACGATATCATGAAATTACATGGGCAAAAACGTATAACACTAAGGATATTTAACTCTAGCTCTCATTGTTCTGTATCCTGGCTAATATTGCCATCTAGTGGTGTGACTTGGCTGGCCAAGTTTGATGTGTGGTTTTGTGTAGGAGATTGTGATGCATTTTAAAATGATCTCTCTTGGCTTTGTACTACTATTGATTAATTAACATGATAACTCTAAACAAAATTCAGCAGGACTGGAGTAGAATGGCACAATACAATTTAAGTTTCAGAACCCAACTCGCATACTTTTTTATTTTTGTAGATAATTTTTTTCATATAACTTTCAGGTAATACGTCAGACTGGGCCGGTATCCTATGAATTCCCAATCAGATAACCAGATTTTTTTCAAATTTATAGCACTTGTTGAACTTAGAACCACATGGCTTTGCCTGTATACATTTTAACTTTTATCATCATGGTTTGATTTGGTATATTAACTAATATTATTGGTTCTGTTTGTCTGGGACAACTAATTGTTACGGTTTCTTTATTTATTAGTGTTTCATTTTAACTGTGCCCTTTTGATTATCAGTAAGTTTGTGTATGGGTATTTTTTGTTTTTGTTTTGCAACCTTTAAGTCTAACATCAATAAAAGGTTCATCTTTTAAACTAAACTGACTCTGTGCAAATTAAATAATCCCAACAGTATATATATATATATGCCATGAAGTGACCCTTGTCTATTGGCAAGCCTTCTCAGCCTCTCTCAATTTCCTTAAAGTGAACCCACATGTTGTTAGTTGAAATCCAATCGGATGAAGATTGAGGGCTCTTTTCTCCTCATGTGGTTTACATTGATTTGTACTCTAGTGTTTAACTCATAGATGCATTAAAATCTAAATGAGATTTACAAATACAAAGGAAAGGCAATATTTTTCTTCCCATAAGGGTTTCTTTTATTAAGGTTAGTGGACGTGATGCAATATTCCCACCGACTCAATCTTTTTTCATCTTTATTGCTGCAATATGCTTTTAGCCAATGGCCATCTCATCTATCAATCTCAGTGATTTTATTCATTCTGTTTCCCCACATCAGTTCTCTGGATCACCTGAAGACACTTCTAAACTCCCGCACACATTCACAATAATCTTCCTTGTTTGTTTATTTGATTATTATTACTTAAATTAAACTGTTTCAGTTCGGGCTCACTCTCCCTCCTTTTTTAAATGAGACTGTTATTTGTGGCCTTCCCTGCATAAGCTGTTCTCAGCAATTATGGCAAATACAATTCAATCTGTTTGGAACTTTTCCTTTAATCTCATTTCCAGGACTATAAGCAGAACCAGACATCTTCATATCACCCCCCCCACACACACACACACATTAATCATGTCCATAAGGATCACCGTACAACCCTGCTGTCCCCTGGTAGGTGGGGGTGGCCATGTTCAGACTTCTTTAATGTGGTTGGTTAGTTACTTACTCGGTAGTCTGTGTGTCATGATTCACGCTTTTTAAACTCTTTTTGACCACAATTCTCCACGTGTCACACAAATGATTTGCTTCATGTTGCTATTTTTCTCCATCTTCCAGTTTTTCCTACTTTGTGGTTCTGTCACTCATGTTTCTTTTCTGGGTTGTGGTCACAAGGCTTTCTGAGTTACATGTTACCTTGGGTGGGGTGGGGGGGGGTTAATGGCATGGAAAGGCATGGAAAACCCCATCATCTCTCATTAGTCAATCCCCCCACTGGTCACCTCTGCTCACCCCTTTAATGTTTTTGCAGAGGTCTCAGTAGTTTGTTGCCTCAATAAAGTTCATTTATAGGATAACTGCGCTCAAGAGGACACATGGGACTGATTTCAGCTAGATAGTTTCAGCATGTCCCTGCCCAGCTCCTCTCTGATCCTTGCCATGTGATCCTTGCCTCCCTGACCTCATCATCCATCATCTAACACCTGGGATGATGGAAAGATGGCTGTAGAAAATGAGAGAGACTCTTTTATTTTGTAGGATTTATTGGCTGGCCACAGGAGAGCCCCGCTACCAGAGCCAGGCCTCGGCTCCCAGAATCAGTGGATCAGTTTTTATGTCTTTTATACAGAAAGACCATAGGGTTGTGTTCTGTACACTGTGGCCTATAAGCCTCCTTTTCCACTTAATATCTTCACTTCTAAGAAACTAGCTCAAAAAGTGTTTGAAAAAAATGTCTATTAAAAAAATCCTCATGAGTTGATGAGGGCATAGTATAAGTATAATTAGATCACACAGGTATAAAAAAAACAGACTTTTAAATCGCAAGGTAATTATGCAGGGGGTGAGTGTTTGTTCCAGTGCTTGCCATCTTTGCTTGAAATTCAAAGTTGCACATTTAAATGGTTTCATCTGAGCTCATTGTTGTTCTTTTTCCCTCATTAGCTCTTGGTTAACCGCTAATGCCTTGTGTATCAACTCATTTTTACTCTTTTCCCCTTTCCGCTCAGGATTCAACAAGAAACATGTGCTGGCCCCTCTCTTCCAAGCTCAAGCTCTTAATAATCCCCAGACCTGAATGGAAAATCAGCTGCGTTTCACATGTCTGCTCAGGGCTGACACATGGGGCTGCGTCTGTAGTTTAACTGAATAGGGCTGCGGAATTGATGGTTGGCTGCTTGGAACGTTGATGAAACCAAATGTACTTTTGACTATTATGAAGAGATTGTTGGTTTGTCTGCTTTTCTTGCTCTGCGCAGAGGGTTTGTGGGTTTTTTTATTGGCCTGTTAAGAGGTAAATTGGGGGGAAAGGTGAGGAGAGCGTGATGTTTTCCCTTCATGCCTTCTTTACGGTCCCTTAATTTGGTAAAGGACCCTAAAATTAGTGACATCACTCTGATGTAGAACAAAAACGGTTTGTTTGTATTTTTACATGGTGAATTTTCTTCACATCTATGTAATGCTAGATTCTATGTACTGCCACGGCAACAATGTCTTATTGTTGCTGATTTTTGATAATGTTATTGAATAATGTCTATTAATTATTGATTACTAAATGTTATTGACTCGTATTTAAAGATGCTTCATTGGTTATCACTTTCCATTGCTTCTTATTAATATGCTTCACATCATATTTCAGTACTACACCTTAAGCTTGCACCGTACACATTATAATTTAGCCTGTTGGGTTATTTTGCACTTTTGCACCCAGATTTCCTTCCACAGGCAGGAAGGCTGGCAGGCAGTAGGGTGATGATGCGGCTCTGGAGGTGTTCAAAATGTTTAATGTTCCTGAATGGTGTCCTGCTAACAGAACATGAGGTATTAGGCTCATAGTCAGAGCGCTTTAGGCAAATTCAGAGGGTTGTGACTGTCGATCATTAGCCTTGAAAATGTGCATTTGTTAGACAAAGCCGCAGTCACACAATCCAATTAAGACATGAAAGCTCCCTTCTCCTAGGAAGGAATTCACAATACATAAACAGCCTGTAAAGTGGAAAATTACATCTGCATGTGTTTCTTTCCATGAAATTCTGCCACATTTGGTAAGCTTTAACAATCCCTTGTTGAACGCTTTGGAAGAAAAAGAAAAGCTAAATTAATACCATGTGTTTTGAAAGCTACACAGGGGTTTTATTGTAGTGTTGAGTTAAATGGACAATCTAGCCTACATCTTTGTAAAGAGAACATTTAGTTGATTTAAACTTTATTACAGATTTTAACAAGCAAGTTCTCCTAATCATTCTTTTTAACATTTAGAGTAAGAATAATGGTTTTGTAAATGCATTTTTAAACCAAACTATTTACCTTTAAATGCTAGTTTAAAACAATCCTTAAAAAAAGGCAAAGAGATAAGAGACATTATATGGCTACATGCCTTCATCTAGCAGAATATTGAAACAGAATTTCATTACCTAAAAAGTCTTTAATCAAGGATAGAGTCTTTTGATGTTTTGCATCAGTGTAAGTGTAACATGCCTTCATCTTGCTTTCCTGGGTGTTAGTTAAATTGCTTTCCCTTCTCTTCTCGTAGGGCAACGTATTGGATTAATGCCTTTAAAAGTCTAATCTCTAACCCCTTTCATCTGTAGCTTTTGCAGGTTTCTGTAGCTCTGATTGCTGTGTGTCCTTTGATTGCACCCTAATGATTGAAACTCACCTCGCATCATAATGCAGATTTCCTGAAGTATATTTTCACGGTGGTTCTGGGTCTATGATTGTAGGATCCTGTGGGGAATACTGGCTGCTCGGAGTGGCGCAGATCTGATGAACTGGGTCTCTGTAGGATGGCTGTGCCAGTCCTACCTTTCATGCCTCTGCATTTCAGAGAGCCAGTTTCTACCTTTCATATCTGCTTCCTTAAATAAAAGGAAAAATTTATGAGTCATCTACACAACAAACAGCTGGCTGGAACCCACTGTCCGTATCCACAGAGGAAGTATGTGGTCAATGTGTATTGGTAGGGTACACTAGAATGGTCTAGTCATATAGAATAGACTCTGAGATAAAAATTAGTCCTCACAATACAAGTAATTTCCTGATTAATCCTTGTTCATGTCTAGATGGTGTGGCCAAGAACAATTGAAAGGCATTTATTTTTTGTAAGGAAATTGTATATAGTGTCTTAGATGCTTTTCCTGATAATATGTCTGTTATACAGACTCCACCATTTTAAGTGGATATAACTGTGCAGAGCTCATTGTGCCTGTTCCCCCAGTCTACCATTTGCCTTTAATTACCATGCCAGTACGGACCATTAAATATTCTCCATCTAATGTCTCATTAGCTTCTTCAGGCTAAATGGTCAAGAGATGCTTGTGTTATTGGTAGCAAGCTTCTCCAATCAAGTCCTTCCACAATCACTGCCTGGGGTAATAGCAGAGTAAGCATGAATTAGAGCTCAGAATTATCCTCTAGATTTTTATATGAATTTTAAGATGCTCCTGAGTGGAGTTACTGCTTTAATTGAGGGTGTAGTTACACTCCCATCCTCCAGAGGGCAGGCCTACATTATATTTTAGACATGGTTTAGCTATACAGAGCAGCATGTAGAAATATCAGTATTCCTGTAATGAATATCTTTGCATGTTTCTATGCATACTGTATGTCTGTATACTATGTGTCTAGAGATAAGTCTTAGTTGTATGTTGGGCTGTTGTAAATTTGGATAGATTTATAAAAATTGTTCTCACTCACTCACTCACACACTCACTCACTCACTCACACACTCACACACTCACACACACACACACACACACACACAGAAATGTGCTCACCATTTCGTTATGTGGGCATTATTGTGTAATTTTGATTTGATCTATTCTAATGATTTTCTGAGAGGGTGTTACAGAATTTCTGGTTTTTGGAAGGAGTCTTTTGAGCAGTGAAGTAACTCCTGAAACCCCAGCTGATACAGACAACTCGATACAGTCACCTCCTGACTGTAAAATTGTAGTTGGCTTGTATGTGAAGAATACCTTGAAAATACTTGCATATAAATCTCTCTGTCCTTGAAGAGGTACAGGCTCAGAGCTCAGGCTCCCTCTGCAGTGAATACTTTGGCCCTGTGTCTCTGTTTACACAGGTGAAATGGCCTATCATCAAATATTTGTGTGATTTAATGCTTAGTTTTCATTGGTTGAGATATTGGCAGTTGATCTGCTCAATACACTGGTGTGTCATGGCCATGCTCACCCTTTCATGATGGGCAATAGCATGCCAGCTCACATAATTCCTCTGTGAATATTTACCCAGCCTCACCTGCTGCAACATCTGCTAGAATGATTATGAAGGGTTGAGAGAGAAGTGAGGTGAGATTGGAGGCATCTGAGCATAGCACGCACACGATGGGAGGTGTTAATAGTAACACTTATCACAATATGACAAAAAGTAACACTTGTCTTAAATTAGTGACATTTGGCAGCTAGTTTCCTTTAGGCATCAGTGGAAAACCCAACACATTCATTGTGCCTGAACAAAGATCCCCAAACAACCAGAGTGCACTTAGACATGTTTGTGTACAAAGCAGTAATTTAGCTAAAACCCCAGTATGTGTCTGCAAAAACAGAGGAATGCTAAATAGCCAACTAGTCAGAATTCTTGTTATATTTACGATATTTTAGTACTGGCTCAAGCTTATCTGGCCATTGGTTCTCATCCTAATTTAATAAACGTTTCTTTATTAGATGCATTCTGCTCCAACAATCATACACCGTGTCTAGATACATGCAGACTAGTGACCAGGGTGTTTGGGTCAGAATACAAAAGCTTTTGATGTTCAATTTCTGCCTTTTTGGATGCAATTCTGACAGGTTTAATCCCTAAGGCAAAGATTTACCTGAGCTATCGTTGTTCCTCACAACACAAACCAAAACAAGTTATCATAAGGCTTGTAAGCCCCTTAGTGGAGAGTATCGCATAAATTATTCTAGCCTTGCAGATGTTCCGAGATCAAAATCTACATGAATTTATGCCATTGGCAGTGAGTCCCACATCTTATTAGTTTTCATGATGCATGCTGGAGCAGCCTCGATGGTGGGGCTTTTACAGGGGTCATAAATCTGGGTCTGTCATCATCTCAACCACTTTGGTAGAGATTATTTCACTCCGCTAATAAAGCAACTCCCGCTCGACATTACAAATGCCTGCAGGTTAACAACTTTGGCAGCCATGCAATCTCAGCTCTCTCTCACACACTTCAGAGAGTTTGCAGGCTGGGAAAGAAATGGAAGCCCAAATATAATGGATCCCAGGTGGTTGTTAGTTTCCGACCCCACCTGACCATTTTCTTTCTCTGAGGGAGAAAAATCCAGGGTCAAGTGTTTGGAATTTCATTGTTCCTTTATTTTAACTTTGATGTCCCAAAGCTTATGTTTCTGTCCTGTTCAAGAATTGGCCAATTTCCTATTTTTAGTATAATGTCATAGTTGACATTCCTTAAAATAATGGGGATAGTGGTGCTGTGGTTTTTGTGGTTGCTGTGAAAATGGTCTCAGTATGGTAACAATATGGCAGTTTTGGAATGTTGGAAACGGACAGCTACTATGTTTTTTTTTTTAAATATATAGAACTACATTATACATACACTGAAATAGTGCCATTCTGTTTTAAGGCTACTATTATTATACACCACAACACTAGCCTGGCTGTGTTCTATGGATGCCGTACCTCTTTTGATGTCGTTTGTAGGCATGCAGAGTCAGTTTTGATGCAGCGAATCAAAGCTATGCATAACTCATGGTTGGGCTGTTGTCATAACTCAAAATTATATTAAAACACTTTACTGTGCTTTAATGGTTTACTATGGTTTACTGAGCAAGAAGATATTGTTTCAAACTCTCCATTATTCTTTCCCCTGTTTATAAAACTATTAGCATCTACAGTGGGCCAGAAAAAATATACCATATAACTTATTAAATACAGTTGTGTATGCCTCAGTTCAGATCCAGTAGGATAGCACTCCAGCCAAATATATGTAATGTAAAATGATCCTAATATAATTCTATTTATAATATATAGAATAAACACAGTCATTGATGTCACTGATGGCCTTGTTGAAAATTATCATACTGATTTTGAGGTCATTATTATAGATGTCAATTATAGATATATTATAGACATAAATGTCAATGTCACCTTCTGCTCAATTAAATGTGTAGAGCAGGATCAGTGCAGAGACTCTATACCGAGGCTGTGAAGTCTTCTTGAAGTTTATGTGAGATGATGTGCTGTTGACTTGAAGCAATATCCTGTAGTAAATTAGGATGCTTATGCAACCACTCCAAAATGTTGTCAGCCTCTAGGAATGACAATAATTATTCAAATGTGAATTTGTTTGGTGAATGCTGGCACATGAGTATGTTCCCCTTGCCAGTCTATTTTCTAACAGAAGGAAAAATCTGTAAAAACCTGATTTTAATCTAGTGCGCTTCCATCTCTTGTCATTCTTGGCTCTCTCTGCAGTTCTGACAGCAGTTACGCTGTCAGACTGCATATATTTCACCCCGTCCCATGTTCTCTGTCCTCAGAGCGGACCACCAGGCAGGTGCGAAGACAGGCGGAAGATAACAAGTCAGAGTCCATCCGGATGATCCCTAATGCTACACGGAGCTTCAGACAGCATGGACACAGAACAGCACTCTAGAGACAAGCGGCAATGTAGAAATATCCAAACCAAAGAGTTTTATGTCATTTGTCATGAAGTATTTATGGCAGGGCTCCTGGAGTAGTGAGTTTCCTTGAAAGGCAAGTGGGGGTCCGGTTTAACATCTAGCCTGAAGGGAAAGAAACCTCTGTGTATGTGCACAAAACAAACCTATCACACAAATGTCACAGTGCTACAGCATGAATGTGATTGGACAAGGGTTAGCGCTTCATCACAAATACTGATTGGCCCTTTTTATTTGTTGTACAGACAACCACCAAGTATGACAGACAACTGAGGCCATTGTACAGTATGCAATAGTCAATGGATTATTTTTACATTTTTAACACACTCATACACCAGTACAAAATTTAGGTGAGACACTATTAGGCTCAGGAAAAATATTTAATATATTTAACATAAATATTGACAATGTAAAGTCAGACAGTTATCATCACAAAATAAACCCTGACAGGGAGCTCACAACTGTAATGTGAAGTGACAAAACACTGGCACAGCTATGTAGGAAAAATTTAAAGTGACTGCCAGATTGTCACTTAGATACTGTTGCTATGGACATTGGGCACTGTTTAAAAAATATTTAATCAATAAATGCTGTGTTTCGGCTGACACTAATCAAGTATTTCAGACAGCTCTGTATTGTATGACTTGGTCTTGAAAATAAAAAATGCAATCATACCACATCATAATGCTAATACATTAGTCCCACTAAATCAATCAAATCCATTGACTTTGTGTTTATTATATTTGCCAGTCTGGTCTACTTGTGTTTGACATAGCCAAAAAGAGATTTTTAATTCTCAGAGGCCTGAAGGCCTATAGATAACCATTCAGTTATCAGTTTCAGAAACTGACCTTCACATTAACTGCTTGTGTGCGATGTGTCTGCTGACGTGTGCTGCAACTATCTGAGAGCTCAGTCTGAGTGTGATGTTCCTAACGGCCCACAGCCACAAGCTCCGCTCCTCCCTGAGCGTCAGGCAGACCGCAGACATTTATTTTCTAAGGCCATTCCTGCTTGTCTAGTGCAATTTCTCAATTTCTCTTCCTCTGTCTTTCTCGTCCTAACACCATTACACTCTCACCCCTCACTTTTTTGACTGCTGTCGAACTTCTCTTTTCACTGGCCCGTGGTCAGCACTGAGAGTGCAGGCCGCAGTAACCAGCCACAAAGCAAAAGCACCATTTCCTCTTTGCAAAACCACACAAACCTCTCCTAGTCTTGTGACACGGCAGTTAACATAACACTTGCAGTTTGAGATCTCTTGTGGACGGAACCTCATACCCTGTAGGTCGTTAATGTCCCTATAAATCGATGTAGGTATATTAATTTTCAGAGCAGGGTTTGGTCTAGTTGTACTGATTGATTTGGGTCAATGTTATGTGGTTTGTAAGAAACAGCAGTGGGTTTGTGTGTATGTGGAAATGGAGGATGTGTTTAAAGATGCCCCCACGGCGCACTGCGGCTGGTTGGATAACAGATTTAATGTAATGGTATGTGTAGGAGGCCTCTGGGCGACGAGCCCAGTCAGGGGAGACAATTAGACTGACCCCCCCGTTCCAAAGTAGCTGTCCTAAGGGCAACTGCAGTCAGTGAGTGAAACAAAATGTAGCTTATAAACATTTTCTATAGCAAAAATCTATAATATACATTCAGAAAGAAACTACAATCAGTGTAGTCAGCTATAGTCATATAGCTATATATACACACACACAGGCACACACAAATGTGTGCTTGTACAATAGTGTAAGAAAACACCAGAGACATTGTGAGTGTATGAAGGAGATTCTTTTAACATCCATTTCTTTCCTCCAGTCACAATCTCCTCTTCTTAATATCCTGCATATGGGGGAAAAGCCCCCTTTGAAAACAGGAAAGATCAAGTCCCTCATTTCCCATTCTTGCAACATATTGCTTTTACATTCCTCTTTTCTTTTCCCTGTAGAGATAAAATAAGGATTGTGGCTTTAAACCATACAGCTAAAGAAATGTAGCTGGAAGATGAGCAACAGCACTGAGTCTTGTTTTCATGTAGTAAATGTGAAACAGGCATGTAATAAAATCAGAACCGGTGGCGTTGTGTTTGATGTCAGGGGGTGAATTACAAAGAAACAATTTCCTTGTGCTGAGTCTCAGTCTTTAGATCATATAACAGTATAAATACACTGAATAAAAGCTGTTTGATCTACTGTATGACACTGAATATTGTGTAGCATTAGAAAAAAACAGTCCTCTGCTGTCTTTTGGAAAAACAGACCTTGGTGAGGAGCTTTGTTATTTGTATATGTTGTTATTTTCATGGTTGTTCTTTCATTTCTCAAAATGATTAAATTTGTGTAAAATGCTAAGAATTTTAGCTGCAGTAATTATTTGGCAATGATATAGTTATGATATTGAATTATCAGCTAAATGGATCAATTATTACTGCTGTTCCACCTTAAATTCAGTACAGTTTAGGTGTCAGGTTCACAATTTACTTCCAATCTTTCAGTCAGCCTATCAAATTGATCTGCTGCATTTATACTATGGGATACTGCGTTTGATGTATTCAGTGCTTAGATAATATGGATCAGCAGGCTTTTTACATACATGGAGTCCTTGCCAGCTAGATTGCCAATGAAGGAAAAATACAATATATGCATCTAAAAGAAAATTAGTAACTTGTGTTAATGTTGTAATCTAGTAAATTTAAAATAACGTTAATTTAATCTTAAAATGAATTAGTAAATCTTTCATTTAAGTCATTTATTTTGTGTGATTAGGCAGTATTAGTTTCCACCCTTCCTGTTCTGTTCTCCTGATTGCCACGCCCACCTCACCTTAAAAATAGGGGAGGGGGGTCATCCTGCTAGATCAACCACCCCATACTGTAGAAAGCTCATTATCTTGTTAACACTACATTTATCTGACAAGACAAAAGGGAGTGAATGACCCAGACACTATTAAAGATTAATAGTAAGGCATAAAATGAGGAGGTAGTGATAGAGAATGGCTGGGCCTTAACCAGCCTTTTCTTTTTACAGAGTGATATGACTGTGACAGGATTATTAATCAGAGAGAGGGAAAGATGAGACCTCAGTTGCAGCTTCTCACTTAGAGTCTTTAGTTAGTGCTCCTGCAAAGCATGAACAGGTCAGAAAGGCTAAAACTAATTGGCTCTACTGGGTTTTGAATAACAATGAGCAAGGGCCCAATTATAAAATCACTCTGATTTTGACAT
>JBAJNP010004603.1:0-21265 GCA_036877545.1 Yasuhikotakia modesta | reverse complement strand
TTCTATAATGTGTGAGGAAAATGGAATATTAAATTGGAGTTTGGGAGACGGTGGGAGAGTTATACTTTGAGAGGAGAATGGGAGACATTAGACTCACACAGGGAGAGAAAAAGCATGTCTGCTGTCTCTCTGCCTCTGCTGTTCCCTCAATGCAGGGCTATTAATGAAATTTATAAATCATTGGTGATATAAATTTTAACCGAGGGTTGGTGGAAAACAGTAGAGGTCCCTGAAGATAGCTTCAGCTCATTTTAAATTCCATTTGCATTAAAGATTCACACAACACTGAAGGATTTGAGGGGAATCTTTTCTTTTTTATCTTCTGTTCATTCATTAATAATGATTCCTTTTTCCATTTCAACACGACACAGGCGTTTTCAAAATCAGCGTCTCTTCATAACAAATGCTTTCGCTTCCTCCCCTCAGCTGTGTGCATGCGTACTGTACATCACATACGCTCCACGCGGAGAGATGAAGATCAGCAGCAGTCAGCCAAGAGAGAATAGGAATAATTTGTTTTACTGAAAAGTAATATTCAGATTTGTTTGAATGCTCTTTTGTAATGAACACCCGCTAATGATAGCTTCCTAATTAAGATCACTTAATAAGAAAATTGCTAGTGCTGTTTCTTTATCTGTCACAAGCTCACACTTGTTTGGGGTCTCTAATTAGCTAATTAATAGTGGCATTTTGATTGGAATATTGTTTGTTTTGCAGAGGTATGAGCCTGTTCTATTTGTTTGAGACGTCTTGTTGCATAATTCATGGCACGCTCTGCCATCAGACAGCATTGCCATTTAAATTATGAACACATTAGTGAACCGCTAACCCTCCCTGACTGCCTGCAGCAACTGAGATACAGAGAGAGAAATAAATGAATTTCCCATTGCTCATTACTTTACCTGTAATAACAGGGGGATGGGAAATGGAATAGGGGGCGTCAAGGGCTTTAATGCGTATCATTAGATGTGTAGAGCCGTGTGGTTGTTGTATACATATTCTATCTTACGAATGCCATATTTTTTGTTACATTAGGAGACCTGAGCATCCAAGCCTCCCTCACAGCACAGGCCTACTGATAATACATCAGTTATTGGAAAAAGAGAAAGTCTTGGTTATAAGGTAATAGATGTCTCAGGGGGTCCTGCTGTATCTTTATAAAACTGTGTGTGTGTTTTTATATACAGGCATTTCATATCTTTATCTCTTTTTGCTTTCTCTCTTGTTTCCCTGCTCTCAAACTGTTCTCCTACACCTCTCAATCACTTCTCTCATCATACTCTTAGTTTCTTTCCTTCCATGTGTTTCAGCAACATATTTGATGGTTTATTTGCCATCCGTTGTGTTTTCCAGCCTTTATAGTTTGTTTCTGGAGACACATATGTGCATGTGTGTGGTCTACAGGCCTGATAAACACTGCAGTCATTTATCTTTGCGTTACTGCAAAATGCCTCCACCGCACTTTACAAGGGTGATTCTTGCTGAAACAGCACCAGTTGGAACCCCCAGAATTAGCTGTGTATTTGTAAACACATCAGGACTGAAGTTTCTCTTATTATTAAAACGTATAATGGCAATGAGGTTGAGTAGGTTAAATTGCGCTGGTACAATTTCCACATTAAATATCTGTGTCCATTGCCAGCATTGCATGCAAATTACAAAGAAGTATTCAATAATTCCACACTGATGGATTAGATAATGAGGTAAAGATATTGTTATGTCTTTATTTGCTCTTTGAAGAAACAAATACGCTGTTCTTGCTGGTTTCAGCTATATTCTTCTGTCAGACTGTCTTTAGCGGCTCTGCGCCTGCTATGCTAATGTTGGACCCAATTTCCATAATTAGAGAGAGATATTGTGTTGTTATCGCAAGAAAATGCCGGGCTGAGGTTAGTATCTCTCAGCAGGGAGCTGCAGTCATTCGCTACAGCAAGCCTCTCTGTTTCTTCTTTCATATAAAAACATATTCCCTTATTCATGAGAATTAATTACCCACAATGCCCCATAATGATATTTATGCATCTCTAGTAAAGGGTATATGTTTTCCAGGAGCTGTGTGTGTCTGTTATTGTCTGCGTTCCCCTGTGCATGTATGTATGTGTATTTCTGTAATTAACAAGGCTTTACTGCTGTGAATGCGCAACACACAAGGGTAAGAAACTGCTATACCATTACTCTCATTCTTATTTCAAATACTGCACCATGGAGTAAAGAAAGGAAAACCTCAGTGGATTACTGCCTAACTTCAGCCAAACCAGAGACCATCTGGTTTTCTGAAAATTCCATTTCAGAAAAGACGATGTTTCCAATAACTCAAACTTAATGTTGAGCTCCATGCAAAACTGTGGTGAATTCAATATAATCCACTGCAGGATAGAAATGACCGTCAAAAATTTTGATCAGCAAGATATTGCACTCGAGGTCCAAAATTACGTCTCATTAACTCACAAAGCAAAACATGCCAGTAAAATGGGCAAATGCTGATGAGTTAGTCAGTATGTTTTTTTATTCAATAGTTTTTGCAGGAATTGGAGCATAATAGATGTTAATAATGTATGAGAGATTTTATGCTGAGAATATACTCACCAGTGACTATCATATATAAATGGCAATATGTGTAAGTTACAAAGTATATAATTATAAATAGTAATTGTAGTTATAAGTTATATTATAGTTAAAAAATATAATTAATAAAAAGAATGAGGTGCAAAAACTCTGGCAGTATGGTTAAGTTACTAGTCATTCTGATAATAACAACAACATGCCACCACACAACCTGTAATTCTTGCCCTTAAGCCACTAAAGTAAACATTTGATGGCCAAAAGCACAATGAGCCTTGACGTTTTTGTGACAGGTGGCATTTCACAGAGAGAATGGTAAATGGCTGCGACTGACACCATGACCTGTTCTCCTTACTGCAAATAAACAGGAGAGAAACGGGAAACACAATCCCTTCCCCACATAAACAACAAAACAGTCTCCATATGTTAATGAAAAATGCAAAATACAGTTTCATGGCCAGTGTGTCAGTTTACCCATCATTGACAGTCACACAGAAAGTTCAGTTTGGACCTTTATTTGCATGTAGTGTGCCATACAATTAACACAGTGTTTATTGGCACTCTTTCTAACATCATAGCATTGTAGCATTCAGTCATGCCTGGAGAAGCTGGAACGGAGGGAGAACATGTGTAAATGAGGACTGAATCACTGTTCCTGGATTACTGGTCTAAACATTTCTGCTCACCAGCTTCAAATGTCAGACACAGTCCACATTCCCTAAGACTGAAAATAATTCCTTCTGCACCATTTGGTTTTAACCTCTGAGATCCATCAAAATGTCTTGGACCAATAAAAGTCGTAATTTAATTTTACATCACCACTTTTCACCCTCTCTCTGGCAATCTCAGTTAATCAGGTCTTTCTGTGATTGTTCCTTTAAGACAGATTGTGCCTTTCAGTGATTGTTCCTATATGAAAATGACCTTTGTTTTGATTGGCTAACCTCCTTGCATGTAAAATGAGATGCCTGTTTGCGGTTGGGTTTAATATAGTTAGCACAACCCTCAATAACCCTGCAAAGCCTGTAATTTATTTCTGACACAATCACAAAACAATCCTTGTTGAACTGTGGTAGACAAATTATTAGTATGGATTGACATTAAATTATTATGAAACTTCATAAAAACAATAAAAACAGCCAGTCTTTTGTGACCTTTAGAAGTCTATGTAGATATGTGGGGTCAGTTCCATAGTCAGGAACAGTGTAGATTTCCACCACATTTAAACGTCAACAGTCTCATCTTTTTTTCTGGTGTTTAGGGATAATACCAGTTATCCTTATTGCAGTACTGTGACAGAAAAAGAAGAAAATCGGGAGGGATCAGAAATGACGTAAGCCAGCCTCAAACTCACATTTAACACACAAGCACCATAACTTGATATGCCTAGAAATGTTTTGAATACATTTTGCCATCATTATTGGACAAAATAAGATGTACAGAGCAAACGTTGCGGTTGTATCTAGCAATTCTGAAATCTACTAAAACAAAGTGTTTTTAGGTTTTTCTGTTTGCCAAAATACACATCCCTTTTACTGTTAGTTTAAAAAGGTGTTTTTCAATGTTTTTGAATTAACTTGTGTTAATGTCCGACAAATGTTCGTCTATTAATCTTCCTCCTTTTTGTGTACATACATACACATACATTCACTCTGGCTTAATTCAATGTCATCTGACAATTTTTCTCTTTATCTTGTCAAGTTGTTCACTCTCTCTCTTTTAAGCACCACCCCTTGAAACTGCGGGTGTAAGTACTTTGTGTGTGTGTGTGTGTATTTCACAAAAGATTTTAAAGGTATTATAACAGTATTCATCAATCATTAATGTTTTAAGATAACAGAGTAGCACACCATGCGTTCTTCCTATTAGTTTTTTCTCTCTCTCTGTAGTCCCACCAGGGAAAACTTTATTATGCTTTGGTCTGACAGAGAAATATACAGATAAAAGATAATTGCCTGGCTTGACTCCTGCATTGATATGAAAATGAGATCTAAATTATTCAGTATGGTTTAAAGGTTAGTTGAAGGTTATTTCTGAAGGGAAGCCATGAAAAGGGAAAGCGGCTATGTTTGCAGTGTGCTTGTGTATGAACGTGCATTTATTCATGTGTGTGTGTGATGTCCATGTACCAGGAGGTTAGGCACATCTGAAAGCCTAATTTTCAGTGTATGCAGCTCTGCTGAGCAAAGCGAGGGGCTCCGGTGGGACACGAACGATAGCAAATCAATTGTTTAGAGGCAAATTAAGCCTGATGTCTCTGGAAACACTTTTAGCACTGGCTGGAATAGACTGATGTTTGTGCTAACATCCTTTTTTTGACATATCGACTCCTCTCGTATCTCTCCCTGCAAAATGCCTGTTAGCTAATGAGCACGTTGCTGCACATGGGAGCGCAGGTGCACTGCGTGAGTCTTCAGTGTTTGCGCAGGAGTGCAGGTTTGTATCGAGGTGTGTAGGAGGCGGTAAAGAGAGATGATAGGCGCTCTAGGGGGCCGGGGAAAATTACCTGGCTCATTGTTGTCTGCTCAGAAGATCCATGCTGTTAACAGCAGGGGGGAGCATCTCAACTCTTGCATGTTACCACGGTAACCTACAACCCTGTGCTCTGCTATGAAGAAGATTTAGTGTGTACTGTCAGTGCTGATTTCAGCCCTTCAAAGCATCCTTTCTTTAAACCAAAAAAAATGAGATCAGCTATTCTGTCACATTAGATAAACCATATGTTTTGTTAGCCGCAGAGCTGGTCTGACATATTTGGACATTGTATCCTTAAGCAACGACTCTGACTTCCTATAGAAGTTCTCAACAAGATCCAGTATGTCTTGTTTTGGTTATAAGATATGTTTGAATTGTTTGAAACTGGTGTTGTATTACATGACTGGAACAAATTCTTGAGACATTCCCATGAGGGTTAAACTAAGCTGCCTAACTACATCACTGAAGAGCTTGTCTATAATGTTTCCACAGGAAGCAGCTCTAATGGATTCTGTTTGAGATTTCCACTAATGCTTGAGCCATGCATCTACAAACAGAAACATCAGAGCCGTCAGGGTGCGTAAAGGCCTATTTACAGCACTACTCAACCTGATCCGTCTGTACGCTTCATGTCAGGGCTCCTCCGTTCTCCTTTCCACTTGCTTCACATTTCATTTTTCCATTCCTTCGAAAAAAATTCAATCATTTATCCTTCCTTTCTGCCAAGCCTGCTTGTTTTTATTTAGAATCCAGATGAGCCTTGTCTGCTCTGCTCGACTCCCAGGAGAAGCGCACCTGTGATGGGCTGATGGTTGTATCGATCACCTGCAGCTAATCATTCTGTGCAGCGTCCACTGGGAGCCGAAGAGAACGTTTTCTCACTTCTTTTTTAATTAGTGCCAAGACCCCATGGGCACTAATCCATGAGTCTTGCTCTGATATTCGTCTGATCTGCGCTGCTTTGATTTCTCTGACCCTACATGGAGTGTAGCGATCCAGAGATGCGACTGGAATCTTAATGTTCAATGCAAATCTCTGTAGAAGACTGCAAAGAGCAGAGGCAAGAAAAGATGTAGAAGATCAAAAGAGACTCGCACAAACACAGAGTTACTTTTGTTATGTGTCAGCTGCTTTGTTTCTTTGAAGAGGTTTGGGCCTGTGATGTGAGCTAAGACGATGAGCATACGGCAGGTGTGACATCAAGATCGCAGTAAACTGCAACACAAAACTGCATCACAATTTATCAACATGCCTGGAACGCTGCTTGTCTAATTAAATTAGTGTATCATAACTGATGCATTGATTATTTTTTTAAAAATAAGCATAGCTTGTACACCACTTCGGTGAACACAAGTTTACTTACAAAAATATAAACATAATGATTTGACTTCTGGGTTAGAAAATTCATTTGGCATAAATTTCTTAAGATGATTAGTCACAAGCCATATATGTGAGATAAACAAGGTATTTAGCAGTTATGCATAAGGGAAGAATTTGTGCATCATCCCTATGGCTCATCACACCATATGTTTCTTTCATGTAGGTCTTGCATCAATTAAATCATCTGGTTATTACATGTTCTGGTTATTACATGTTCTTCATGGTGTTGTGTGTGCACAAATAGAAAATACAAGAGCTCTTCTTGTTATTGTTTTGCCTCTTATTTTTAATAACACACACAATGTTTATAATGCTCTAGTATACATAAATTCTAATAACTATTTTCATTAAACACTCATATGTAAGCATTAACAAATATGTAAAACAAAAAAACAGTATTCAATCAAGGCAACTATTGTTTTTCTAAACTTCATTTAATTGTTTCTATCCAGATACAATAAAATGACTATAAACATACTATAAATTACTATAAACCCTGTGATATCTGTTCCTGCTGGACATTTGGTTTGATTTTTTATTGTCTATATAAAGACATACAGTATATGTCCATATATGTCTATATATAGAAAAAATGTGAATTTGCTGCTACTGTTATTTCTCCTTCCATGCTTTTTTAATAACAGACTCAATATGTGAGACATAAAGAGGTCACGTGGTCCAGATCCAGCCATTCTATATACTCAGCCAAATCACAAGAGCTTTAAAGTAAACAGGGGCATAGGTCTACAATGGCTAAGCAAACAGAGGAAGTGAAAGCCACTTTTAAACTGTCCTCAAACTCTCCTTGTTTTAATTGTGATAAAAACAACATTACGTCTATCGATTGTTGATAAACTGGCAGTTTAAAAGCACCCATCCCAACACCCTGCTGCCTGCTTTTCTCAAGATAAACAAAACCTACTGAATCAACAGCTCAGCATGTTTGTCTTACACAGACGACGCCCCTGAAGCCTCACAAAGATCTGCTTCCTCTTTGCATGTGTGCGTCTGGCAACAAAGATTGAGCTATTGAACAGGGTGCAGTGTGCAGAGTTTTTACCCGAGGAGAGTAAAGTCTCCCAGTAGCGACCCGAGCTTAATGCCTACTCAGCGTCTCCGAGGCCCAGACGCTGTTATTGAACGCTTTTATCGTAGCTTCACTCTCCTCGTTTGAAACAATATAGGCTGACTGCCGCTATTGATTCTACTGGATTGTACTGTGGTAAGCTTTCCTCTGAGTCTGTCGGCTATATTAAGCAATCATTCGTCCTGCTGATGGCAAAACTTCCTCCTGAGGCAGCGCGCGGGCCTCTAATAGCCCTGGTATTACTCATGTTAATTGATTGGGTGGCAGTGGAGGGTTGAGGAGGAGAGAAATTATGGCCCTTTTGAGAAGAAATCAACACAAGTGGCAGTAATTAGCGAAGAGAGAAACTAGCTGTAATTGAAAGAGCCTCAGTCATCGACTGTTCTTAACAGCAGCCTGAAGGAGCACGTGAAAATAAATGTAGCCGAAGACCCATAGATTTTTCCTCCACAAAAATTTGACATCAGACAGCAGAGAAAGTAAGATATATGTGTATTTTGTGTTTTCAATACATGCTGTAATGTTCTTCCTTGGCAAGTTGGTTTTGTTAAACTCCTGAGGCCCCACATTTGAGATTTTGGAAACACACCCTGTTAAGTGGGTCTGGCAAGCACTGTTAGAAGTTTCAGATGTGGGCTGGTTTTCAGATCAGCTTTGCTCTAAAGTCCTCATAGTGTCTGTCTAAAGCCAAGTCTCCATACATCACCTCAGTTAGGGGGAGAGGGCACATCTGGGCCGCATAAAGCTCAGCGCAAGCACGCATATTTAGATATACAAGCCTCTTGTATTGCTGTTGATTAGGACACACATGGTGGCTGTTTTTTTTGCCAGAGTTGAGTGGGAAAGAGTTTTCAGCCATTTGGGAAGAGATAGATAGTTAAACCATCTGGCATGTGAGTTCATGTTCTCATCCAAGCTGAAGGCCTTGCGGAGTGGAAGTGTGTTTGTATGCATGTCTGTCAGCATTTCAAGGCAGTTAACTCTTTGAAACATTCAGAGAAACTCTGATAAATAGTCCTCTGTGCCTCTGTGTCTGTCAACAGTCCACGGTGCGTTAAATGTTTTTTCATTTAAAACTGAGGAGTGTGTTTCGTCCCATTGCTGTCATATTGATGATAAACTACTCTGCTGCAGTTTATGCTTCCACAAATATGATAACACCATGATGGCATAAAAAATACAAGCAATTTACTAGTCTTCACAGAACACAATCCCCCACAACTACACCAACTCACTTTGCCTAGAGCCCTGAACCACAGACTGCTGGAATGGTTGACATAATATCCTCTCAGAGACTACATCACATTAACAATACAGACCAAGGGGACCTTATATTCTGGCTGAGGCTGCATGAAATTTATGATGTATGTGTTATTTGTGGGTCTCGTTGAAATGTGGTTTGAATCTAGTGGAAAATCCCATTTACACTCCATTTCCCACCATCCACAAGGAATAAGATGCGACTCGACTGGAAGCTCGGGGCAGCACTTTAATTTACTAATGGAGCGTTAGCTTTATTGCCCTGTTTTGTGATTCATTATGCCTTGTTGTTATAGGCAAGTGTTTTTATTACTTTATTTTTAATGTCAGAGGTACAAACTGGCTTCCAGCAGGAAGTGGCTCCAAATAGCTTTGGACTGTCTTTCATTTTTGGCCTTATGTAGGAACAGAGCGGTCCAACAGAGACCATAACTACAGCCCGTAAGGGACCTTAAAGGTGAGCCAATGAATGTCAGGTTAATCGTTTCCCCCGCTGTTTTTTTGAACTAACTTTATTTGTGCTTAACTTTGCAAACACCATTGTTCTGCCATTAACAACACAGATAATTTATATGGTCACAAAGCTAATTTTCATAATGTTTTCTTTATTATCAAAGGGAAAAATTAACCCAGGAATATATTTACATAGCAGGCATGAATGGTAAATTCAAATGGCTTGCTAATTGCCTGTTAGATGATTAATAAGCTTACAGAGATGCTAATGAACAGAGCACTCACTGTTTCAGAGGTGCTCTGGCAGTGTGTGCGTTTTGGCAGCTTAATTAGGGAGATAATTACACACTTGTTGATGCCGCTTTCCAAGCAAATGCCATCAACCATTAAAATATATTAAGTTGAATTACAGCAATGTGGACTAATCAAGGTGAAGTGTGAGCACTTGGATTGTCTCTAAGGGAAATACATGACAACTTGTGATTGACAGCTCTGCTGATTGATGTAGTTTGACTTTTTGCCTTCAGTCAGTGATATTTTGAGGGGCAAACTACCTAAATATTTGTTTTAAACTGGAATATATTTTGAAGTATGTTCATATTGATTGATAAGTATGGTAATATTGACACTATGCAAGATTTATTTTAAATGCACAGGTGAATTTGCTAAAGCAGCAAGATACATTAAATGAGCAAGGTAAATACAAATTACCATATGGAGGACAAAGTGCGAGATGTCTTTGGGCTTTTCAGAGTGTCTTTACTGAGTATGTCTTCAGATGTTAAAAATATTGCACTATACTTTTTGTCATGTTGTTGCTATGATGCCTTAAATCTAATTGGACTCTTCATTTTTTTGCAGGGTTCAGTCTGTGGAGGAGGGTGGTTTAGCCATGTGGATAAAGATCTGAGAGGGAGACCCTGTAAGGGGTGCTTTATCATCACTGTGCATTTGGGCAAGGTACTTTACCCAGGTTTGCTCTGGGGAGGCAGTCAATGTAATGAGCACACGCTAGGTTATTCTGGATAACACATCAGCTAAGCTACAGAGTAGAGAGGGGCTCAACAAACCAGAAGGGCCTCAAGATAATTTAAACAATTTAAAATAAGGCAAACAAGCACTACCATAAGCTAAAAATCTGAATCTGAATTTCTTAGCATTTTGTTATTTTGTATTGTAAATACACCTTTAGTTATGCACTGTCTAGAATATTGTATTGGGCAGAAATTGTGAGATTTCTGTTTAATCCTGAGCCACTGGTCACTAGCACTATATGTGACACTAGCCTTGTCACTATCTTATACTATCTTATCTTATACTATCTCCTTGACCACATGTATCACTAACATTATAAGAAGTGAAAGGAATCAAGTGAAAAGAAATGGTTACTCACTTGTCGTTGTAAAACACATTTCTCTCTCTTGCTCACATGTGCGTGCACACACACACACCTCTGTCTGCATCTCATCTTCTCCATTTCTAAATTGGCAGCATCTTGCTGATGTAGCTTTCTTTAATGCTTTTCAGCCAGTAGCTGCTGTTAGCAACTCTTTGGTTTCTTGTCTCAACTCATTAATTCAGGAGTTGGCCAGAGTTTGCAGAATGTTGGCTATAAAATATTAACTTCAACAAATCTTCAAGGGCTTCTTCAAAAACATAATAGGCGGACCAATTAAGAGAATGGCCTGCAGTCAGAGTTTTACAGCTTATTCAAGTCTGTGTGGATGAGGGCACAAGTGCTGCTGCTACACAGTTAAAACAGCTTTGAAAACAACACATATTTTATATGTGAACTGCTTTTTCATCTGGAATGTAAATGGTGTATTACATTAATTCACAGTAGCAGAGCAATCACATCCCCATACACAAACAGAAAGAATAGACTTTACTGCTTTAAATAAAAGAAGTGGTAAATGTGTGAACACTAGTGTGAATATGTATGCCTCTGTTTATGTGAAGTTTGTTAGCCACTGCAGTTTATTCCTAAATTTTTTTTCAGAAACAAGCTTCTGTACACAGTCACAACTTACTGTTTTCTGTTTAAGAGACATAGGGGTCAGGGTTTGGCATGTTTGTATGGACCTGTTAGATTGATCTACCACAGTTGAGTTTAGTTGATCTCAGCTCAAATAATTTCCAGGCGAAAATGTAAACACTTTTAGATGAACTACAGAATTACAGATGAACTGCCCAAAAAAATCCTATTCCTTCATTTTCTGTAACAAGCAGATGTGTGGGCCGTAAAGTGGGGGCAGATAAAGGTGCTATATTTAAAATATACAAACATGTTGCGGTGTGCAGTCAGAGATGAATAGGATTGAATGGGGATTCTTGCTTTGAGCATGTTGGGTTAAAGTTAGTGTGTTAAGTAGTGCTGCTTCTATATTTTATATGTCAAGATGTTTGTAAAGTCTGTAGGGAGAGATCTCTTCCTGGCTCACATCACTGTAAATCTTCCTGGTTCACAGGTCTCGTGGGAAACAAAGACATATGTGTTCTAGCTCGCTTTGGAGAGATGTCAAACAATACTGTGTATCTTTTCAGTTACAGTCAGATAGTACGAATGTAACAGGTCCACTGACATTTGAAAACCTTTTTGTCGTTGTCTAAAATGCAATGTATGGCCCTATAGCACAACACTGTTGGGAGTCGTATATTGCCTAGTCTGAGCTTTGGCAATGCGTTAAACATATTTTTACTTATATATCTTAAAATATTTCAAGACAATACAAGTGCTTATGCAGGTTCTGACATATCAATTTTACTTTAGTGATTTAAGACTATGTGAAATCTAACTTGATGCGAACAAAGAGAAACTGCTTACAGGTCTGTGCAGGTTAGGTTTATAAAGTGAGAATTACAATTATGCAAGACTCTTTTAATATTCATTTGACTGATGTGTGCGTTGGACTTGCCAAATGAGCTTATTGGCCTTTGAGGTAATTTTCTGAAAGGCTGTTGTAATTCTCATTACTGCTCATTAGGGAGCAGCAAAATCACCCCCTTAATCAAACTCTCTTTGTATCACCACTAATGTGCTGTGTGCACAACACGTTCATATCCTGGCGCTCGCTACAGTGTCCCATAAAAGTTATTCATTTGTGAAGCACCCAAGACATGACCTTTTTAAGAGTGCTGATGCTTTGTAAAACAATATAGGCTGTCCCCTTTAATGAATAACTCTTGCACTAACGTGACATGCAGCACAGCGTCGCTAAATTGCACAAACATTATAATGACTCATAAAACTCAATGAGTCCTCTCTTGTTTACTGCAGTTTGGTTGCAGTGTTTGCCTAATTTAATATAACGTGTCAATATTTTCCCTTTAATCATTAACATCTGGCTGCTGAAAATGAAAGTAGCACACGAATGGACAGATCTGCCAAACAAATAGACAACCAGTGGCTGTATTATTTGGTAAGGCTGAGTAAAGAGCCTCTGGATTAGAGGTAAAGATAACGCTGATGAGCAGATGCCCCAGGCGCTCCCACAGATCAGAGTCTTTAAGCTGCAGTGATTGGTATAATTTCTAATCTTAATTACAGAGAGGACAGAGGGGAGATCAGTTCAGTCTGGCATTTGAGCCCTTTTGTAATTATAGATCAATCTGGATGAACCGCTCAGTTATCCCTTCACACTTATGTTTCTGGCTCTGAGGAGGATATGTGTCTAAGTGCTGTAGCAGGATCAGAGACAGTTAAAATCGGACCTAATCTAAAATAGTGGGCGAGGTTAAAATGCTGACCTCAGATCAGTTTTTGAAATGCCTCTTTGACTGTGTCATTCAAATACTAATCTTTCAAAATAACATTATTGCATCTGTGGTTCAAAAAAGTTTCTTCAACAATTGTAATCTGTGTGGAGTATCTCTGCCTATTAATGGAGTAACTTTTCTACTTTCCCATTTCTGTGCTGGGAATTTTTTTTAATTTAAACAATACAACATGTAACCTAATTAGTTCTGATGAAGGAAAAAAGGAAAGAGAGGTTTTTATGTGCACTCTTTTATGCACCACTCTTTGGTGATGGTGTTAATTTACACGCCACTTAAGCGTGATATGCTGTTATGTGGCACAGACATTTCCTTGCAGTGCACGTCACACCTGTCACTCAGAGAGACTTCCTGAGACTGTAGGGCTGAAGGTCAATAAACTCATACTGACATTACTGATTCCCTTTTACCACCATGGATTTTCCTACACATTTGGGACCAACACACTCTCACTGTTACATTTCAGACATTTAGACACTAGATGTGACTTTCTTTCTCTTTGTAATGTCACGGCTCAGCTGTCTCATAGGTATATGTTTCTCATGCAGTGGAGCTGCAGGACAGAATGATGCTGTTATTCTAAACACAGCTGTCTACCTATTTGTGCAGTTCAGTCACACACATACACAGAGACATCAGTGACTGTTTCGTGTCTGAAACCTGAAAATAATGGCTGGAAAAACCTGCTCTTTCAATTCAGCCTCTCCAGATTTTTGTTCCTCCTTCCTCTCTTCTACTAGCTTGGGGGGCTTCAGAAAAATAGCATCCATTTTATGGATGAAACTATAAACAAACTGCCTGCAATATCCTGTATTGAATATATAATTTCAATATTTGCTAACAGGTGGGGCCCAGGGGAGGCCATAAATAGCTTGGCAACCTGTGATATTTATGCATGAAATTCTTGTTAAATTATGAATGCATCTATTCAGATATGTGACATTACAGTGATGGATTCAAGGTAACTGAGAGTTCAAAGGATTCTGCTCTCATTTCTCAAACTTTGCACTGAAGTTCACACCAAATATTAGCTTTCTGGACTCTCAGTACATCAGCCTAAATCACCACAGCAACACATTTGAATGACAGGAGCGTGTGTTTGTTCTCTTCTCACAGGACCTCTGCCTTTCATTTCCTGTATCAACATGCAGCCAGCAAATGTGTTCCAATAACTAATACAACCAACACAAACCAGGAGCCACTTTGTGTCATTAACCAGGTCAGATCCTAATTGCTGTTATCTGAAGGTCTCTATAGAGCTAAAGATCTCTATAATATGCACATTTTGCTAATTTTTGTATGTTAAGGTGACTTAATATTGCCAGAGTGGACTTATGTGATATCAATAGAGCAAAAATTAAAATTAAAATAAAATTAAATTATTATTAAATTAAACACGATGTAAAACACAAAACCAAATAACCCAAAGTTATGTTTACACAGGGTTAAAAATGATCCTAGTTTAAGTACATTTACATATTTAATTTCTTATTGGACTAAAGCAGTAGTTGTACTAAGTATAATGTCATGTAAAGACTGTAGTCTGACTAAAATTACTGGAAAATATTGGACCCATTGTATCAAGTGGGTAAAACCTGGACACCTGGACACTTACGGCTTGATTAAGAAATTCCAGCATAGCTTGATTATATTTTGATTATAGCTCAATTGCATCTGCCCATGTAAAAATACGTAAACAAACAAGTGTAGTACACACTTACATTTTATTTATGGAGTAGCACGTGAAATGATCTGAACTCTTTATTCTTCTTCAAAATATAAAGTTTGCTGTGTGCTGCAGGATATCAGTAAGACAGCGAATCAGTATCTGACATGTGCTTCAGTTGTGGATTTGTTCATAAAAGTAGGTCATCTGGTTATAACTCAACAATATGTCTGTTTGCTGAGCATACTGTTTTTAAAAGGATTTTCTAGGTGAATTATCTGTGCCTATAAAAATGAATAGCCACTCTATTATACAGGATCCTTCTGTTATGTATAGAGCTTGTTGCTTAGGGGAACGTTATCAAACGTGAAATCAGCTCCTGCCTTAAAATCATTAGTATACATCATATCTTTTCTCAGTTCGTATCAATAAGTTAAATGTGTTCACTCACCCGAGAGCTCGACTTTTCAGTGATTATCTTTCTTCTTTGTTTAGACGGCAATGTACATTTGATTTAACCATGTGTGCTACATCTCATTTAGCCAGGTGAGGAACACGACGATAAGATCAACCTCCTCCTGCCCTCTACACATGTGCTATTGATTCTTCTGTGCTAGCCTTAGATCATTACAGAACTCCATGTGAATCTGCTAACTGTTTTGGTGAGATGATAAGAAAGCATAAAACAAGCATATATTTTATACAATTATAAACAACGAATTCAAATAATTCTAGCAACGAGTCATGGGTTCGATTCCTAGTAAATGCATGGGCTTCTGTAATAATGTCTGTGAGTTGAATAAGTGTCTGCCAATGATTATACACACTTTAAGTTTTATTTGGCAAATCTTTCTCTGTAAACCCTGCACATTGCAAAACTAGATAAACACAGTAACAGTAGCATAGGTTCTTGGTTGAAAATCGCTCCATTATGACACAAACCCTTTGAGGACAACACCACCTGTTATCACTGCGCATTTCCACTGTTATGAATAAACAGTGCTTGTCTCATTATGCATCTGTGCTTCTCCAATACACACTAGGTCACTTTAGTAATTAATCATCTCATTACCAAGAGTGTTTTTTCTCATCAAGGAGTATGTGATAATGATAATGACAATAAACAGCAGGGGTGCAGGGGATAAAATTTCAATGACAAAACAACAACAGTGGACACAACAAGTTGCAGTTTGTCCTACAGTTGAATTACATTTTAAACAGTGTAATCAAGCCTTTGTCACATAAACGTACAACCACTTTAGGATTCCCTAAGATTCTCAACTTTCACAACTAATCCTTTCTCTTACTCTCTCTTACTATTTACCTTCTCTCAGCTTGATTGCTGTAGAGAACGCAAAAGCCAGTAACAAGAAGATAAGGATGAGAAGTAAAAAAAATGAGAGGGGAGAGAGAGAGAAAGCGAGAGAGAGAGAGAGAGAGAGAGAGAGAGAGAGATTGATCTCAGGTTGAGTAAGACTGATAAGTCAAGAAGGATCAAATGGCTTCAGATCTTCTACACTCAGTGACATGTTAAATACCTTGTCAATACACACTCTGTCATGGCCTCAGTAGACTTTGCGACCACCAATGCTAATCGTAGTTAACCTGTGTCACAAGGCTAACCACATTTTAAACCCTAATTTCAGGCAGAAATGTGTGTCATGGGTGTGGAACATGTTATCTGATTAAAATCTACTAATTAATTAATCTACTATGTATATTGATTATGCAGCAACATCTCTGAAGTAAATGTTGCACCTCTCTATCCTTATAGATGTTTATCGATTTTTTTTCTGTCGCTGTTTTTAATTGCCAGATCAGAAAATCAATCAAATTATAGGTACTGAATTTAATCACTTCCACAAATCAGATTGACAGCACTTTATTTTATAGATGCATGCATTTACTATTAGATAATACAAGGCATCAAAGTAGCTGATGACACACAAACACACAGACCCTGCTGGTGATAAGGATAGCTGTGTGTCTGCAGCTGAGAGAGTGTGGAGTTGGTGGGATTAGGGGGATTAAGCATGGATGGAGTGAGTGGATGGCTGCTGGGATAATTCAGGATTAAGGAGATTAGGCTACAGCAGCATGATGGAGCTCACAGCTGAGGCCCCTGCAGGTGTGGATGTCAACCCTAGGGGGAACAACCACTCTGGGCTACACTCCCTGATTCTGCTTCCAAACACACCCTACAACAGAAATCTGGCCCCCTTGCCTCCAGTCTACCAGCGATTTCATCAGGGAACAGTTGCAGGCTTGTTTCACTCTTTTACTGTCTGTATGGTAACGTTCTCTTTCATGCTTTTACATCATCTGTGAGTTACAACTCATTTGTAAAACACAAAGGCAGACGTGAATGAACATGAAATAAGTGTTTTCATCAGATGTAGGAAACATGACATTTTATTACAATGCCCGAACAAGTGTGGAATAAGAGTGGATTAAGAAACAAAATGGATTATTATAAACTGTGTATTTTTAGCAGTAGTCATAAATTAGGGGGAATCTGCAAGCCTGGTTTATCCTTTGCAATTAACTGCGAGCTAAACACCAGATTTGTTCCACAGATAGCCTACTCAGCAGTCTGGGAGAAAAACTGACAGCAGTCTGCGATTAACCTTTGACAATTCCATTACCCAATGAAAATGGAATTTGAACCCATGTGAACAAAGCATAATGGCCACTCAGTCACCTCATCAGACCTGTAGTTGTATAATTGTAAATTCATCATAAACCTTCCTTAACCTTAATCATAACCACGACTCCAGCCCAACCCTTTCCCTCAACGTTAAAATGAAAGGTTACCTGAGGGTGTTGTTAAATTCAAAAGTAAATTTGAGTGTAAATTTATCATAACCCTACTGTAACTCTATCCATATGTTTAATTCTCTAACTTTATAATCCAATATGTTAAACTCATCATACCATGCTGTTCATAAATATATTAGATATATCTGCTGTAGTCAGTAATTCACAGAAGACTCTTTGGCAGGTCTTTGACGGTCGGATTTCACCCCAAACAGTGAGATCGTAATTTAGGGGGTTTTGGCCATTCAAGTCATAGCATGTGCCTGACACAATATGCAAAGCCATAGGGAGTTAGACCAGTTGCCAAAAATGATTTAGCACAGCACTGTGGTCATCTGATATCCACTGCGTACATCAACCATTGACTGCTTTTCCAATGCACATAATAAAGCAGCAAATACTACTTTGTCATTTGTGCTGCGTCATGCGCATGTGTGGTAAATGCCATAGTGTTGAGAAGCAGCACAATATATCAGTCATCTGTCTGCTCTCTATAAGACCCCAGATGTTGGTAAAGTCACAACTGATGCCTAGCAACCAGAAAATCACTGCACTGCCTCAAAACACAAATCCAATTTGATCAGTGGCAAATAACTGTGCAGATAATCCTAAAGAGCAGATTTAAGAAACAAATCTGACAGTTTTGTAGCGTGAACATTCACACAAATGGAATGATTTATTAGGGTTTTTTTTATAGATTTATTAAAAAAGTGATAAAATTCACTAATATCCTAAATATACTGTTGGATCTGTAGTACTTCAGTTTTAGTGGTAAAACAGAAAAGTCAACTGGAACCACCAAGTCAAGCTTTTAATGGAATTGCATCTTTAATCAGCCATATAATAACTCTTTAATCAGGTTCATATGCTAATAGACCATTAGCAGTGTCTGAAGTTGTGCCTTTTCTAACAGTCCTGTTAAACTAATAATGGCCTGTAATTAGTCTAGAAAGTTCCCCTGGGTGGATAATTTGTGACCTGTATGTGTGCAATTTACAAAACTTTAATATTTAATATTTTGTATCATATCTTCTGAACCATTCTGGCATTATTCAAACACTGACTAGCATATGATTTTTTTGTGGGCCAACTTCAACTGCTTTTACTACCTTTGAGAAGTTAGCCTACTTTAAATAAATTTTTTATGCTTTTATTTGCTCAGTCTGCATCAATGCAACAGTTCTGTTGTGTTTCTACTGTCTGATTGTGTCAGTGCTAAGACTTGTTGTTCTATAAGGTGGCTCTTTAGAAAGAAGATGTGGTTGTGAGAATCATTGTGTAGGCAAAAATAATGAGGCTACCAAAACCAGTTCCCCTAAAAAGTGTCTTACTTTTACCACAGACATACACAAACACACACATGCATCTTAGCACTCAAACACCTTTCTTGGTTAAAGTAAAAAGAAGTTGCTTATCTCCTTTTTCTCACAAATGATTATCTTGTCATGTGCCATGGTTTAGCCACAAGTTTATTTCTGAAGTTGTTTTTCTTCTCTAAAGTGTGCACAAGTGTGTTTATGTGAATGTGTGTTTGTGCATTTGCGTGAAGGTTATCTCACGGGTTCAGCTGTGGTTTGGTGCAATGATCTATAAGTGCTGAGTGTGCGAGAGAGACGTTTGCTCTTGTGAAACCTCACAGACCAGAAACCACAATCTCTCTCCTCTGCAAGACTTTTTTTCTTTCCCTCTCCCGCTCCTCTCTCACTGTCTTGCAACACAATTTTAGCTTTGAAACACACTCACTGTTTATACCACACTTAATTCATAACCTAAATCTCATAAGTCTCCTAACCCATAAGTCTTTCTTCTTAACACACACACACACACCTTGGAACTGTGGTAGCTGTCTCTCAGTGGCAGTGAAATGCAGACTTTAGGCACAACAATCTGAAATGTGATGGCAGCTTGATGTGTTGATGTGTTCGATGTGATTATACACTTAGTTTTCTGTTCACTCTAGCACACAAGCTGCTTGAATTATTGATGTTATTTCTTACGGCCTGTTTTCTACATGTGTTGTTGAAGTTGTTCTCGGTTCTCTTTTTCTGTCTCCCCTGTTGCCTTTGACTTGTCCACACAAAATAATCTGCTGATCTGTGTTGTCATAGTGACAGGGATGTGTGTGTGAGTGTGTGTATATATATAGCACATATATATACGCATATATATATATATATATATATATATATATATATAGTTTTGAATGATTAATTCAGCATTGTATTTCTGCTCTTAGTCTTTTTGTTTTATTGTTTTGTTAAGCAGGAACTTAATAATAATAATAATAATAAATAAAACAAAAAAGGATTGATACTCTTAACAGGAATGTCATATACAGAGTTTTGCCATTCTATGAGATGTGTACATGTGTAGGTGTCAAATTGCATTTTGCAGTTATTGTCACTTTATTAAGTTCATGCGTTTGTTGCATTGTGTGACTGTATCGACAGTTGTTCTGAAAAGTGTGAAATTTAAAAATACTTGTTCTGTGCCCTACATGACACCTTGTGCTTATTTCTTTGTTTGTTGTGCTAGTTTCCTTACGAGTGGTAGTCTATGAGATGAGAATGTTTATAATGCCACATATGCACAAACCACGTGCAAACTGTGCGTCTCACGCTTTCACACACCTTATCGATGTCTGAGGTTTGGTAAATACGCTCTCCCATACATTGCGTCTCTGGGGCAGTTAAACCCACACCAACACAAGCAAAGTTCACACGCAATAAATGTAGAAAAAGCAAAAAACACAAGAGAACAACACAAAGAAAGAAGAAAGGAAAGAGGAGAAAGATAGGTCACAACCACACATTAGCAAACATGCTACTTGTCTAGTGAGAAAAGAGAAGTGGATTGCAATGTGTGTTGTATTAATCTGTAGGGAGATCAAAGCTATGCTGTTTGCTGCTTCAGAAGAAGCATGAAAATGTCGTGTGTGCGTACATGTGTGATGTCAGCCCACACGAGTGATTTTGACACTGTTACAGGGTGCAGAACAGTTAAAGGTCTGCCAACTACTGATATACCTCATCCTCCTTCAAAGGAAAAAACACTGATTCAAACAGAAATAGTTCTCTTGGAACTGAGGAACGAGCAAATGGCTAGAAATGGATCTTTTTCTGTGACATTATGTGGGAGTGTCATGTTTTTACACATTCATGACCTTTTTAAACATTTGTCTTCCTGTGTGATAGATGGAAGTAGTTCAGATTGTACATTGTGATATGATGCATGAGTAAAACTGAGGCAAAATAATTATAGTGTGATGCTGTTATGTAAAGCAATTTAATTCAGTCATTTTAAATTGACAAACAAACCTGTCTTCAAACCTTGCAAAATGCTTGTTATTTCACCTGTGCAGTGTAAATAACTGTGAAAGTCAGTGAACTAATTTAAACATTCATTAACCAACAGTTCCCACAGCTGGTTTGAACCACACACAAGCTTTTAAACGTATCACCTTTATTTGCATTTCCTCCTTTATGTCTCTTGCTCTCTTTGCTTCTCACACAGACACACACACAGCTCTAATGATCCCACTTCCTTTTCTCTGTTTCTCACTCTCTCACTGTCTCACACACATACGCGTCCTCCACACCACCCTGACATTACTGTGTTTGTGCTTCTCTCGATTTAATCCACAGATCATTTAAATACTGAGGAGGTGTTTCTACCTCAGAGTGAAAGGCAATGTGTTATCTGTGTGGGCAATGACACATGCTGAAACCGAGAAAAGCTTGTTATGAAGACCATAATCTTTGAGATGAGTTTACAGCATGTCACACATTGCT
>JBAJNP010004602.1:27500-32788 GCA_036877545.1 Yasuhikotakia modesta | reverse complement strand
CATCACAAACACACACAGCAACTTCACAAACACACACAACAACATCACAAACAGCAACATCACAAAACATGACACACACATCAATACTGACTGCAGGTCAGTCCGGCTGATGGACACGGTTATTATGACACGTCATCTGTGACATTACCGCTGGGCAGATGGACTGATGATTCACAGACCAGCATTAGCTGTAGATGTGAACAGAGAATTAGCTGTTAAACTCTAAACAGAAACAGAGAAAGAATCTGTCCTCAAACAAAGTAAGTTTACTTTCAAACTAATGATTCGCAAAAAAGTTTCTGTTTCATATTTTTGCAATGACAGTCACACATTTTTAAAGATGAAATCCATAACTTTTCAGGTTATAAGTGACCAAAATACAACAAGAACAAAAATCTTGTTCCTACAGAAGTTGCTTAGAATTTAAACTTATCCGTGTAAAAAAAAAATAACTGCAATTTTTAAACCAAGACGGCGGTAGAGAGACAAACGTTACTGCAGCTTTAAGTTTCTCTCTTACTTTTTAGGGCCCTAAAAAAACTTTGTTCTGATGACCAAAAAAAAAACAACTTTTGCACTTGGGAGAAATGTTGCTAATGTTTGGTGTGTCTGTTGCTCACCCTAAACAAAGCGCAACACACATTTCTCATCGGTTCTATTGATTTCATACACAATGAGACGCTCATTTGTGTGTGTTGATGTTTGTCGGGTGTACGGTTGTTTAGGGTCGAGTTGTTGGGCTGCTCCTGTGGAAAAGTCACACGACAGAATTCATGGAAGCGGCAGTAACTGGCGAGGAAACGGGTCGGTTCTGATTGCTGCTCAGGAGAGCTGGAATGTTTCTGTTGAGCGCCGGGATATGATGTAACTCAGAACCAATACTCATGATGCTTGAGAGGACGACGGGCTTGTTTGAATGAATGCAGGTCACGTCTCGACACAAAGCCAAACATTACAGTGCAAATCATTTTCTCTTTACACTGACATATTAAAATGTAGATTTTTTTGTATTATGGTAACAACAATTAGTGAGAATTTTTTTATGTAAAATATTTATCCTTTAATTTTAGGATACAATACGATCTGTTGTTAACTCCAAGCCAACAAACGCTGGACTAAGTAAATAAAAATAGTCAATTTTTTGACAGACGTTTTCCTCTGTCTCAGAAAAGCATCTATTCAGAAATACTTCAGTGATGTCAGCTTCCAGTGTCCGACTTCAGACAAGATTTCTCAACGTTTCCCTGCTAAAAATGCCAGAAATGTACAGAAATCCACATCCGTATCTGAGCCCCGCAGGCGGTGCAAAACTCTACAAGGGGGGCAGTCGATTCCTGTGAATTCAATGTTATTGTTCTTTCATTGTGGTTTAAAAAACAATGACGCAAATAATGAAAGCAGCAGAAAAACTGAAAAATTACTCAGTTAAATGAGTGACACTATAACTTAAAACCGGTTAACTGTGCAGATGCTAATCTTTCAGATTGATCTGGTGACTATCACAGTGACTAACATGAAAGCTGTTTCTGGTCAGTGAGCATTAGAACTAGCAGATTAATCAATGGAGGTGAATAAACAGTCCAGCAGACAGTGACAGATTATAAGTTATATAAGTTTGATTTACTGAAAACTCTTAAGCGTGACATAATGAAGGTTATTCAAACTCTATACGGTAAATACGTTATTTTTATGTTTTTTGTTGAGATGATTTCTGCTGCCTGTCAACAATCACATTGCAGGTGATAATTTGGTTCGCCTGCAGTCATGTGAAATTAAAATGTTATGTAAGACATTCGCTGTAATCAAATATCATTATGTAGGTTCACCTGCAGACAGTAACAAAGCGCCATAAACATAAATAAACTGTGTTTTAAACATAACTCCATAACTTTTGTCAAATGTCAGTTTGACTTTAATATATGTATCTGAAATAACTTGCAACTTTAGGTTTCAAACAGAGATGGCGACAAAGAGGCAAAAACTATGAATTGCAGATTAAATTTGAACAGGTGTTAACGGTTATTATTGCAAATTGAACTTCAGGAAGATTTTATTCACAGACACTCGTGTAAACACGTAAATAAACGCTGCTGTGGTTGTTTTTGATCCTCTGTGGAAGATAACATCTCAACACACCCTCTGGAATCACATTCCAAACACCTGAGAACCACCGAAACCAAAGCAGGAGCCGGGAAACCTCAGGGAATGAAACACAACAATACCTGCCTGTGATAAATCACAGAACAGCAGCCAAGGGTTGAGTCACATCACAAAGGAAAACACCTTCACCAACACGCCAGAACAACACGCAGCACCACCAGGACAAAAGACGGACATGTCTACATGTTGCAGAAGGAGGCTGAACGGATCTTCACGTGGAAATTCATCTCAAGCTTTGGTTGAAACATTTATTTGTTGTTTGAAAGTAAAGGTGATATTGATAGTTTCTCTGAACTCACGGTGAAGAAAATACTGTTATTAACTCACAGCTGAAGATTTCAGAGGTTCAATTACATCCTGCAGGGAGGCATAAAATATCCACAAAACTTTATCTAAACAATCAAGATGTTTCCAGCAGCAACACTGAGACAACGTCAGGTGAGAACATGTTTATAGCTGACCTTTAAATAAAACACACACACACACTATTTTTACTGTGTTTTGAACTCACACTGAACATCTGACAGCTCATTTCAGCTCCATTACTGAAACTCTCTACAGGCTGAGATCTGTTCCGCACACGGCGACTGTGATGAATCCTCTTTGGGCTGGAGTCAAAAATCACCTTTGACAGTCCAGAGAAAAGATTAATGGCCCTATTATAAATGTTTCATTGAATCCAGTAATGAAAATCTCAGAAGAAAAGTTTAATCAGAGATGCTGCCGAGATATCAGAACGTCACACTGTTTTAATCAGAGCATGTGTCTCATTAAACACTCTGAGTAAGAGTTTATTAGTGAGGTGAGAGACCTTTGTAAGGTCTAACTCTGCTGTGAAATACTTGCAGCCTGTTGTCTCAAAAAATGAGGCCTTTATCAAAAACACCAACATGTTTTTTTCTGTCTTATGCCTCAGTGTTTGCTGACAGGAGGTCCGGACTGAACCGTACAGATCAGGTCTAATGAGGTTTACATTAAACACTTCTAGCAAAACCGACTGCAAAAGATAAAGAATATTATTAATTGCATTTTGTCTGAAGAAAAATTATAATATTTCCTGTTAATGTTCTTGGGTCTTAAAGACTGATTATGATAACAGTGTGATTACATCACCGCCTGACAGATTATCAGGCATTCATGTGATGAAGTTCATGTGATATCAGGTGATATCTGCATCTAAAGCCGTTACATCACCAGAACATCCGCTCTGTCCCTGACCTGTCAACATTCACAACTCTGACGGACAGACAGGCATTAAAGAGTCGTGGCCTCAATCAAAACATGAAATTACTTACATCCAATTCAAGGCAATGGCTCTCCATTAACCAATCCTCCATTATAATTAAAAATCAGTGAAACACTGACCCCAGCTACACCTTTCCCAGCAAAGTCATTACATTTTAAATCACATTTATCCAACCGCACAATAAACCTGAGGTCTGTATTAAGACAGTAAACAGAGCTAATGCAGATTTCAAGCCGACTTAAAACTTCCTTAAGCCTCATGAGTGAAAGAGATGTAATGTGTGTGTTTATTCATCTGAGCTTGGATCCACAGAAGATTTGACTTCCTCCCAAACAGGAAGTGGGCGGGACCGCCTAGAGCTAACACAAACTCTATTGTATGCGCTTCCTGCAGTCACTGCAGGTGCATGCTGGATACGCTAATGCGCTCTGATCTGAATTCTCTCTCTGTTACACTTACACATGCAGCTTTCTGTGGGAAACTGCCTTTGACAAAAATACTTTACATACATGCACAAAATACATTTGTTGCGTTTTAAATTTGACAATTTCAGGCTGTAAGTTTTCATTAAGTAACAAATCATTAAAAGGTTTTTTAAAAGTTCTAGGAATGCACAAAATGTCAAGTTTGACACATATTAATGTTATTGCATTACTTGTTTATTCTGTAAGGTTTTTAACATGTTCCAATAACTACCTTACAATAATGTTAACCAACGTTCTGAGAATGTTGTAAGGAAAATTATGATAACATCATTCATACATACAATAAGCATGAATGTAAGTCAACAATGACCTTGATTAGAATTGTGCTTGTTTCCTGTTTTTACTTTTGTATCTTATCTTGAAACTGAAGTCATTAGAAATCTCAGAACTTATCAAATCTTAAACTCTCATTGCGTGTTTTGGTCTCCAAACGCTGAGAACTGCAGAATCTAATCGCTCTGCGCTTTCCACCGAGGGCGAAGAACATCAAGAGAGACCTTGAAGGTTTTCAGCAAATTGCTGAGCAGAAACAAACCCCAGCGGAGATAAGAGCTGGGAATGAGAGCGTTTCACAGACAACAGAAAATTTGGTCTGTGAGCTTATAAAAATGGGTTCTGTAATGACGCTGCAGAACGACCTGCTAATCACGAACCGAAAGCAAACCTTGAGAAAGTTTTTGAAGATGCAAAACGGGTGAGCAGTGATTCTTGAGCTCTTTAAACACGGTTGAATTTGCTGTAGAACTTCTTGAGATGGTTTTGCAAAAACCTTGAGAATAAGTGAAGTGGAAAATGAACTCATTAACTCAAGCTGTTTTTGTTTACACAATAAAACCATAACGTGACAATACTTGGATAAACTATTCCATTAAAAAGGTCCAGGTCGCTTTAGAGAAGCAGTATTTGAAGAGTGTGAAGATGTCTTCTCATTGGCCTGATGGCCTTCATGTTTGGAAAACGCTGCACAGATTACATCATGTTTTGCTTCGGTAATGAGACA
The DNA here is from genome assembly GCA_036877545.1 of Yasuhikotakia modesta. NCBI lineage: Eukaryota > Metazoa > Chordata > Actinopteri > Cypriniformes > Botiidae > Yasuhikotakia > Yasuhikotakia modesta. The sequence continues at coordinate 27,897 of JBAJNP010004602.1, read as the reverse complement.
AAGATCTCAGTACATCTGATCAAATTATCCATGTTAGCCCAGGAAGGACACATACAGAATTCTGTCTCTCAAATAACAACAACCTTTATGTGAAAAACACATAAAGCTTCATTAAGCTTGTGTGCTAACAACAAAACTACAAATGTAACTCAAACGTTACACAGCTTGAGAATTAAGACACTTTTCACTGCATAAATAAGAGGAACGTTGGTGGAACAAATGATGACACCTCAAATAAATCAGGAATAACATGAGAGCATCTATATTTAAGACACAGATGAAAATCTTTCCAAACTCATTATCTCATAATTGCCACTTACTGAATTCATGAGGCAACTTTTGCAATGCAACACTGTGACTAAATGCAATATCAAGTTAATTATTAGGGCCACTTACA
>JBAJNP010004602.1:0-25000 GCA_036877545.1 Yasuhikotakia modesta | reverse complement strand
CTATAAGAACATTTTATACATTATTAACATTTTATAACTTTGCAACATTTTTAAAATATTACAAGAATGAAGTTTTTGACAATGTTAAGAAAACGTTCTGCTAACATGACTGTAAGCTGGTACATCACTAACAACAACAAACAGATAAACGAGAGACAGTCTCTTCATTTATAATGAACGTGTGTCAGAGGAAAGTAAATATTTCTGCCCATTAGTAACAATCAAGCAAACGCGTGTCCAGATTTGCAGGGTATTAGCTACACATATTGCTTGTCTAGCTGTGGTTAGTCTAACCTAACTGTGGTTTAGGCCTGTAGCAATCTGTATAAAATCAGTCTGTGGTTTGCTATCGTTTTAGTACCTTATCTAGCTTTGAAACATCTTACTGTGAAACTTTTTACCCATAATTCTGTGGGTTTTTCTGCTTGTCTTACACAGTTATCAGATCACCAGAACACACAGGGCTGCTGGAACAGCAACGCTTATACAGTTACAGACGTTTTATAATCATACAAGGATTATTCAAGTAGATGCCTGAGAAATAAAGCGCCGCTCATACGAACAAGTTTATAGCTTCTGTGATTTGTGCAGCTAGATGCAAAGAGTGTTTGCAGATGGATAACGGATGAATGTGTCTCTTTGAGAAATAAAGCACTGTGATTACTGGTACTGTCTTAGTAGAACATTACCAGAAGAGGTTCCGTAATTACAAACCCATTTCACCCAAAGTACTCAACCAGCCCAGAATAAAATCATCAGGCTTTCTGTTCAAACAGCTGCAGTCTCGTCCCAAATGTTGTTCTTGTGAGGTGTTCGATTTCAGAAAAGCTTTCCCTCTGTGAATCAATAAACTAGAACTTCATGTTCCCTCTCCTGCATCGAGGCTAAAGACAAACGTATAAACAACGTTGTTTCAATGCAGATAAATTTCATCCATGCAAGAACGCAGATTAGAAATCTGTAATGTTTAAAACGTTGCATTAAGAACGTAAGAAAAACATTTCTGATATATATGACATGTAACATTAAAAACGTCTAATGTTGCTTATGATATCGCATTCATGTTTTTTGGTAACTTTAAGAGAACGCTATGAGAATGTTTTCTGTTAGCTGGGTGGTTAATTGTTAACTGCAGCCGGAAAGAAACTGATGTTTGTTAATCCAGGCTATAATCGGTCTGATTTGAATAGCAATGAATCTTCAGCGTTTGCTTTAGATGGATTCAGTGTAGCGTGTGAGAACATTTGTGTAACACATGCTAAACTGCAACTGTTTACTGCAACATTATACAATCTACCATGTTAGCATATATATATAAACACACACAAACAACAATATACAATAAACATTCCTGTGAGAGGCATGAACACATTTTGTGCAGCTGTTTTAAAAGGATAGAATGAGAGAATGAAAGAGGCAAAGAGAGAGAGAGAGAGAATGAGAAGCAGAGAGAGACAAAAAGAGAGAGGCAGAGAGAGAGAGTGAGTGAGAGAGGCAGAGAGAAAGAGTGAAAAAGGCAGAGAGAGATAGAGAGACCAAGAGAGACAGAAAGAGAGAGCAACAGTGCTTCCTGAATAATTAACCAGTTTTCCCAGGGCGTTCTCTGACTGGGAGTTGTCCACAGTTCACACCATTGTTTTGCTTTTCCCAGTCAGACCTGACAAGGAGGGTCATAAAATGAGTTCCTGGCCCAGTATTTTGTAGAACAGAACCTTTCAGAGGAATCAACAACAACACAAGCTCCCAGCCTGTGGATGCAAAGTTGCAGGAGATTGTACTCCAAATTTCAAATATATGCAGCGAAATTTACATAGTACAGAGAAAAACCTCCCAGAGCCGGGCAGAGCTACAGATTTGACTATTAATTCAACCTTGAAGGTCTCAGGAGGCCGTTTGAGGTTACAGGCCACAGGTTTGTGTGGAATGAGAGAACAGTTCCAGTCAGAGCTGCGGCCGTCGTGCCCGTGTGCCATCTGGAAAAAGAAACGCTTATCAAACGTTATAAAAACCCTCTGCAGACCTGCTGCTGAACTTTCACGTTCATCGCAGGTCAAACAACACCCATCAAATGTCTGTAATAAACGGCTCGGGCAGCTGGGTTGTTTTGATCAGCGGAGGGGCGGCTGACGGGCGACATTCAGCCTAAAGCCATTAGCGGCTCAGCGCACTAATAACTCGACAGCAATTAGCACCTTATCTCTCTCCATCGAGCATCACAATGTCATTAACAAAGGTTAGTTTGATAAAATTCACAGAAAAGTTTAAACGCAGACAAGCAAACATACTGATTTAATAACGCACACCTAGCCCAGACTAATGCCCACTCAGAGATCGCCCATCCAGGGGCAGTTACACAGAGGCACAACAACACTGTTTACCAATTTACTGCTCACTGAAGTAGATTTTGCTGCACGCGTTTATTTTTAAAGCCACAGAAAGAAAAGTTCTGAGAATCGTGAGGTGATGGCCGAACACGAGGAGAAAATACATCAGCCGTAGAGATTAATCACAACAAACATGTTACTGCACACCAATGTGATATATGACGGTTATCACAACCTGCAAGAACTATGCTGGGAAAATGCCTTAATGCTGCACAAGAATTAACAACAAGAAACAAAAATGTTATGAACAAAACCAACAACTGGCTAGCCAGCCAACAGCAAACGTTTTTATAATGTTGGCTCGTGTTCCCTAAAAGGTTTTTACAGTAACATCTGTAGCATGTTTTTAAATATATATCTATATTTATCACAAGCGTTATTTTTAAGTTGCTGGTGGAATGTTTTTAAAACATTACAGAATTGAATCATAACATGATGATACAGAAATGATCATAACATAGCAATGTAATGCAATGCAATTCCAACATCTAAAAACTAGAATGTTTTTGGAACGTTAAATAAACATTTTAATGCAACTTAATGGAAACGTTAGAAAAACATTCTCACAGCCTTACATTGGGTATCTGTGCATGATTTTACAGGCGAGATATGTATACAGCACTTAAAACAGCACATGTGCTGAACTGTGTTAAGAGTGATAAATCACCTGTACTAGTAAATCACATTTAACTCTTGTTAAGTCTTGCAGAAGAAGCTGCGCATCATTCAGGAGACTCAGAGTCTGTTCAGCTCTATTAAGCAGACAGCTGTTTTCCCAAAAGGTTAAACCTTATTCCCAGGTACAGTTTGCACTGGGAACAATGCGTTTCGTAACGTATTGGCTCATAAATGCTTCAATTTATTTCATCATCAGGCCTATCTGAGTGTTTAAAGGCTGCCCGGATGCTCCTGCGTCCCACAGCACGTTTGTTTGGCACCGCAGCGCCCCCTACAGACACGCAACTCATCCAGCAAACCTGAGCCAAAGATAAAACAAAGACCGAAATGAGCAACACATATTTCAGTTTCAGCCTGAACGAGACTGTTTCCAAGAAACTCAAAGCGCAAAAATGACTGAGCAAAATGCCTTTGGTTTCTTCATTTACACTCTAGTTGTGCCCTGAAGGAATCCGTGATGGTTTGGTTAGCCAGGCATCACTGTTATGTTTGTGGCATTACTAACTCCACACCAGTTTCTACAGACAAAAATGATGCAGGAACACAAATATCACAGATATCACAGCTTGTTGAGGAAGAGGAGCGATCAGATGCATTTTCAACTGGAGGAAGATAAATTGACCAAATAATCTCTCAGACCTAAACTGAAGGACAGATCCATATCTGAGAACATGTGAAAATCATAATATTATACAGAGTTGCTCGTCGCCTCTTTTGACATGAGCAGTAAACAACAACAAACAAGGAAGAGATGTTAACATGTTTACTACCTAAAACTGTACAAGCAACAACAATACATCGAAATAACTTAGCAACCACACAGCAACACCCTAGCAACAGCTTCTATTTTTAGAAAAAGTTTTCAAGTACACCATTAATGTTACTGTACATACAGGCTTCTCCAGTGAAACCCGCTCTAGAACGTTCTAAAGACAGAGGATTATGTTAACTAACTAGCTGCTGATGTTGGTGGGGTCTCTGGACTGGAGGAACGTGTTCATGGTTGTCATAAATCCTGGATATCTTGTGATGTCCCTCACACATTGCTTCCTCCAGAACACAAGTTCCTGACACTTTTGTTGGGCGTAACTCGTGACCCTTGTTGGTTTACGGGTCTCAGGCTTTTGCGTTACCCTGCGGGCCGCTTGCAGCCGCTGAGGAACGTGTCGTTACGGCACAGCTGTGGAGGATATGGATAAATGAAGCATCCTTCCCTCAAATCTCTGATGTGAAACACAAGGAAACAGGAAGTGGGAGTGAGACTGGAACACGCAGCCTTCCAGGAACTGCTGGACAGGAAATGATGCATGTAAGAATGTTGCCACGTGACACGAACACTTTTAACATGTGTCTGTATGTAAACCTGTAACATTTTATGGTTTAAAATGAACAACAATCAGGTTTTGAGGCTTGTTCTCTCAGCAACAATTTCATTGCAATTTTATGCTTCAAACAGAGATGGCAGTGAGGAGGCTAAAGTTACTTTAATCCAAAGCAATTTGCTGTGCAATCCAGCTGTTTCCTGAGAATCGAACCCATGACCTTTGTGCTGCTAGCACAATCTCTACTAATTGAGCTGCTCAGAATCATTCACAATAAGACCAGGAAGCTGTACTGAGAGGGTGAACAGAGCCAGCTGTGATTTCACGACTTCAGGAATAAGGTTTGAAAGCAGAGAACATTTACTAACAGCATCTAATTTTACATTATACCAACACCTTTAGACACCAGCGACTGTGGTGTTCATTCTGGTGAAACTCTCTCAAGTTTAAACACCACAGCTGAGTGAATGTACAGCACACAGCGCAGGCTGGGCTGCACTATACTGTCTGATACAAACTAATTAATAGTTACACACTGAAGGAAACTGGGCCAAACCTTTGATGCTTTCCAGCCCATTCACACCGATTCAATGCAAGCAGAAAGCCAGCTAACAATTTTAGGTTGTAAAAACGTTTCCATTAAGTAACAAAGGGGTTATTTGAAGGTTCTAGGAATATTTCAAACATGCAGTTAGTTAGTGATTATATTAATTTGCTGCTTGGTTAAAAGAACGTTATTTAAACATTTTTTAATTCTGTAACTTTTTAAAAACAACTTAAGAATAACATTTTTGCTATGTGATATATAACATTAAAGAAATGTAAAGTTACTGCAAGGTCATATTTGAGAACTTTAAGAGAACATTTGAGGCAAATGTTCTGAGAACATTTCCGGTTAACTAGGAAAGATGTTGGGCTTCAGTTCATGCCACAGGAAATGCAGTGACACTGGTATTGTGTTGGTGATTACCGGCTCCTGTGACTAATGACAGACCCAAAACCAAAGCTACAATTAGCATCTTGCCCTTTGAAGTGCCCTTCGGGGGCAGCACACTGCTGAGGGTCTCATAAGGGCCGCATCTCTGTTGTTGTCCGCTATCTGTTGGGTTTGGCTTGTTTTTGGAGTATTTGAGGATATGAAAGTCACTTAAAATAGAATTCCCACTTTATTTCCACTGATTTGGGCTGAGGGGATGTTTTCTTTCCCATTGGCCCAAATCTGTGGTTCTTTACGCCGAGGCGTTTGAAGACCAATCAGGCGACTGAATCTCAGCTGATGTTAAACAGGAAGTCAAAGATAAGCAGAAGAAAAACAAAGATGAGGAAAGATATTGGTTAGTTAAGTTGACATTAGCTAATGCAACAGTTTAACATTAGCTGAGAAACATGATTTAACATTTAACAATAGTATATTTTTAAATTAACATTTAAATATATTAATACAGGCTGTAATAATGTTTGTTAGTTCATGACACCATATGCAGCAATGATTTCAACCTTACTGTAAAGTGTTACCACAACACTTTAAAAAATCATTTGCATGCTAAAATAAGCTCTTTTAGATCCTGAGAGCCTGTAGCTCTGTGGGTGGAGGATAACTTGTGAATGGTGAGCAGTCAGGACTGTGGGCGCTCACAGACCCAGTGAAATGGCTTCATAATGCGGCTGTAAACTCTGGCTGATCAGTGTTGGGTGTCAAAGAAACAGACAGTGACTAACCAGTGTGAAGTGGTTAACTGTTACTAAACCGGCACAAACAGACACTCTGCCCCCGTGACTGCTAACCAGCACCAAAAACTTTCCTCAACGAACACTTTCATGACAGAAGGTGGAAAACTGAAGTCTAAATAAAACTGCACACAGCTAATAATAATAATAACATTACACCAAGATGGTCCCATCAACAATTTACGTTTACAACATCAACGTTTCCCTAATGTTCCAAGTTAAAAATGTTGTATTAAAGCTATTGGCTGGTTATTTAAGCTTGTAATTCTGTAAAACGTTTCACTAACATCTTAATAACATTTCTGATTTATGATAACATTTAAGTGTCTAGCAAATGTTTGAAGGATATTAACTACAATTTACAAACTCATAAACGTAATGTGTTGATTCTGAACAATTATGGCTACATAATAAAATATTAAAGATCTTTAAAATCAAGTATCTAAATAGTGTTTAAGTTAAACAGTAACACAAATCGAGGGTTAACCTGTGTGGGAGGAGCTCTTACCCAAAGCCCCGCCCATCGCCCGGATCCGTGTTGTTTGCTTTAGGATCTGATGGGAACGCTGATAGGACCGAGTTTCATGCCAGTGTGTAATTTGGAGCGAAGGCTTTTAAAACTGCAGATACTATAAACAGCCTCCAATTAGCAGCCGCAGCATCAGCAGCTAAACAACAAACAAATGCTTTTCTTCTGCGTTTATCAAAGCAGAAACATTAGCTGGGCTTTCAGTTCAGTCAAGCTCATGTGAAAGAATCTGTCAAAACTTCTCCCCAGCGAACAACTTTAGGTTGGAAGAACGTTTCCTAAATGTTTATGTCAAGAAAGGATAACATTAATAAGGTTATTTGAACATTCTGGAACACATTACTGAGTGTTTTAGCAACATGTTATTTTAGAAAACAATAGAAAACTAGAAGTTGTATTAATGTTATTGTTTGCATGTAAGATTGTTAATCAACCTTTTTGAAAACATTTCATTCCAACTTAGGGTTAACATTCAAAATATATGATCCATAAAATTTAAACACTTTCTACTAATGTTACTGCAAAAATGTTTTAATAACTTTTAGAAAACCAATTAACGAATCTGCTGAGAATGTTCCCTGTTTCTTCTAACATCTCAACAACGTCTCCATTTGCACTTGCAGAGATTCCAAAGTCTGCAAAGATCTCAACACACACAAACATTTCCTCACCAAGCTCAAGACCAAACAGTTTAAACCATTTTAACTCCATTTATCTCACAGCTTTCACTGTTTTCCCATCAAACACTTTAACAGAAACATTTGAGACAAAGTTGATACCAAAATGAGTCTGATCTATAACAGAGGAGCTCCCTCCAAAAGAACATTTGAGCAACAAACACGATGACACAGCTTCTCTGATATCCTACATTTCACATTTCTGCAACTGTGCCGCAAACAAACCATTAACGTTCACGTTTGCCTCCCGCTGCCAGAACTACAGTGAGTTAACACAGTGATTTACCGCGGTGAACAGAGTAGCAGCTGTGTGTAAGCGGGGCAAAACTGTCCCTGGAGGCTGTGAATCTCACCCATTAGTTCTGCCGGGTCACGTGACGATATTGTGAACCCTCAGAGCTCTCAGTAATGACTGCTTCAGATAACAGACGCATTCACATGAGAAATGAAGACACACATAATGAATAGATGCCCTCAGCAAACTGCCAATGCGAGACAACTCACTATTGTTTTATACAAAATAACCATAAAAGATTTGAATTAGGGATTTTTAGCGCTATCTGGGCCGGGACTGTTTCGACAGTCACGTTTTTTGGCCTCAGACGACAAAGAGGGGCTCAGAGAAACATGAAGGCTTTGAATAAGAATGCAAAGTTGAAGTATTAGATAAAATTATCTGTCTAAACGATATGAAATTGAGTGAGATGCTAAATGTTTTTGCTCAAACTTTGAGACTGGTGTCAAATCTGAGCACAGTTTGAGACGTCGAGATCCGGAGCGCTAAAGGAGACACATGTGAGATTAATAGAATTGTTCTTGGGAAACATTTGAGAGCCTGTAAAGTTATTCAAAAACACTCTGACATTATATTATGAGTTTAACAGTTTATTAGCATGAAAATGATCTTTGTTTTCTGCTAATATAGATACACAATCATACACAAGATGACATGTTTACAGAAAAAGACTTACAGAAAAAGACAGTCATATGTTATAATGCCGTTTCCTCTTTTGTCAAGAATAACTGTTGCTATAGAAACATACAGTAAGTGATTTTTGAGGACCCTGAATTTCTGCATCTCTCATTGATTGCAGATCCTTTAATGCTGTGTGTGTGTGTGTGTGTGTGTGTGTGTGTGTGTGTGAGGGAGTGTGTGTTTGTGTGAGAATGAGTGTGTGTTTGTGTGAGAGAGAATGTGTGTGTTTGTGTGAGAATGAGTGTGTGTTTGTGTGAGAGAGAATGTGTGTGTTTGTGTGAGAGAGAATGAGTGTGTGTTTGTGTGAGAGAGAATGTGTGTGTTTGTGAGAGAATGAGTGTGTGTTTGTGTGAGAGAGAATGAGTGTGTGTTTGTGAGAGAATGAGTGTGTGTTTGTGTGAGAGAGAATGAGTGTGTGTTTGTGTGTGTGAGAATGTGTGTGTTTGTGTGAGAATGAGTGTGTGTTTGTGTGAGAGAGAATGAGTGTGAGTTTTTGTGACTGAGTGTGTGTGTCTGTGTGGAAGGTATGTGGGCTGGGTCCGTTGGGTGGACACTACTTGGCTGTGTTTCTGTTTCCTGTGGGGAGTCTGTTCTGTCGATTGCCAGCTAATTCTCTCACCTTTCTTTCATTTGACTTGACAGAAAGGAATGCAGGGCAGGGTGTGCTGCCGCCCCTCCAGCACACAGATGAAAGAAGATGAGAGGAAAGCTCGTGTCTGTGTGTGTGCAGGAGAGGCTTAAGAAAACAAAAACCAAACAAACAACAGGCTAAATCCACAAACTCACTCCTGCCTCCACCTTGTAGGTCACACAGTTCCATCTCAAGATGTGTTTTTCTGTAGATAAGACATTTCTCCTGCAGGGCGATGCCGCAAAAACAGCCTAAGAACTGCAGTTAAATTACTTTTTAAGATGTACAATACATCCCGGTTTTCCGATTCAGCTTCCCTCGACAAACTGTGGCCATAATGACCCTAACAGGGAACATTCTCAGGACGCTGACCTAAGCGTTCTCTAAACGTTCTTCCAGTGTTAACAAAATTTGGAAGGTTCTTTACAACGTTATATATCATTTAGATATAAAAACAAAAACATTATTTTTTAGTGGAACGTTTTAAGCAGTTAATAATGTTTTAAGCATTATTAAAGTTAATAATGCTTAAAAAAGTTTAAAAATAATGTTCTTACAACCAAGCAACAGCGTTAGTGAAACAACATTCAAAAATACTGTTTTAAACGTTTGTTACTCCATGGAAATGTTCTAGAAACATTAAAGGAATTTATCAGGGTTTGGGTTCGAGATGTTTGGCTTCAATTTGGAGAATTTCCCTTCAACATTCCCAATATTAAACAAACAGCTTTCAGGAAAACACACGGATGTGCTGCAGAATCCATCAGTCCGGAGCTTCTGTCAAGATGGGACAGGCTCTGCTGTTAGGAATGAAAACAAAAAAACGCAGGTGAAAGATGAAATGAAGAAATGCATATTCCACAGAAATATTTAAGCTGATGTGATGAAAGCCGCCAAAAATGTGTTTCAACGGATGAGTTCGGAATCTCTCAAATTCAGTTCATATCGTCACCTGAAACGTAACCTGTCCAACGACAAACTATGAGAATGTAAAAATAAAGCTCAGAAATTGCAGCTTAAATTAAAAAACAGCACCTCAAAAAATTAAATAAACCTGGAAAAATCACACAGAAAACAATTACGTTTGCTGGTTTAAAGTCTCTTCACATGCTGATAGCATAAATATATTTATATCAATATATCTTCTGTGAAAAATGCAGCAACTATAAAATGTTTATCCAATCTTTGCATCCACCTGAAAATTGCTATGCAATGTAACAAATCATCCTCCAAACTGCATTACTAATAATTTTAGAGCTTTTTTATTTTAAAATGTAGCGTTACAATAACTAGAGACACTAAACATAAATCATTTTCTCCTGTAAGTTCTGGAACAAACTCTGTGGTAATATTTTTAACAGATATGTTGAGCTACAGATGTCAGTCACTTGGGAACAAGCGTATGAGGAAATGAGGGGTCTCCAAACATTAGTGCCCTACGTAGACAGCCCTGGCTCTCGTGACACGCTGTCATGGTTAACAGACATCCTTTTCCTGTCTTATCTATAGGTAAACTGCACTCTGCCCTTCTCCAAAGACGTCACAGTGTGCCCTGCACTTATTGGGATGTGTCCCGCCGCAGCCAATCAGAGAGCAGAGCAGCAACAGGAAATGACAATAACAGGCTTGTTAAAACTAGACTTATGAGAGTTTAAGCCAGACAAATAATGTAAGTTTATCTGTGTGTGTGAAATACAAGACACGCTGTATCTCTGTGGTTTGTGGCTTCCTGTGGGTGAAGATTTCTCAGGTTAATCAATTTTCTATCATTCCCCTAAATCTTTTTTTTCTCCTGTGCATTTCCTTCTCGTAAGCATGATTGAAAAATCAGATAAAGGCACCGGTTGCTAAACACTGGTTCTCACACACGTCAAACCACAAACCTGCCTGCTTTTAAATCTGCACAACACTTTACAGCCAACAATTTTAGGTTGGAAACATGAATGTTTCTGTAACATTAATTTACAAAAACATTTTAAAAATGTTACTTTGAAATTTTTATGCATGTTCAAAAAGTCCAGGTTTTTAAATGCTCTGTTGATGTTTTTACGTTCTGTTCTGTTTTCTTAAATGTTCCACTAACAACTTAAGAATAATGCTTTTGATATATAGGTATAAAAAGTGAAAAAATGTTCTACTAACGTTAATGTTTTATGTAACTGTGCTTGAACTTTTACAGAACGTTCTGAGAACATTTCCTGTTGGCTGGATGGGCCCTATTGAGTTAGAGGGACACTAGCCGGTCTTTCTCAATACCCTTTTGCTAACAGAGAACATTTTCATAGTCCTCCGAGCCACTTCCTCTGGAAAACATGTTTTTCAAATCGTTCAGTCACACACAGTTTTTGAGTTCAGGGTGTGAGTTTAATCATTAGCTCAGTCTGGCTAATACGGCGCTGTGCAGAAAATACTGCAGCATGCATTAATGTCTTTCTGTAGTGCTCATGCATAAATGAGATTATACACTTAAAATCACCGTCGCATTTCTCAGAGCGTGTGAGTCACAGCGTTTGTGCAGGAAGCAGCTAAACATACATGCTAAATAATTCGCAGTCAGATCCCACGTTACATACCTGCAGAGATACGAACACACAAAACCAGAGGAGATAAAACAGAGTGTCATGAGATCAAACCAGAGAATTTTATATTTTAAACAGCTGTACTACAGCTACAGTAATGCTAGCTGACAAGAATTACCTCATTTATTAAAAGGCTTTTAATGTCCAAGGTATTTTTAAAACATAAAACATATTTGCCATATTTGACATACTTGCCAGAATATTAGCCAATGACATACACGTGGGAAAAGCGTTAGCTAAAGATACCGCAAGAATGGTTTTTGATCAATTTGAGAGAAGCTTCAGAGACAAAAACATGAATCTTGCTAAATAAATCTCTATTATATTCTCATCTCCAGTTACAATCCATCCTACAGGATATTATTTTATCCACAGCAGCCCCTCGTGGCTTATAGCCTCCATATAACACATCATAAAGTTTCCACAAAGAGCTTCTGTTACGGTGAGGACAATATGCGACGGCAGAGCTGGCAAGAGCATTTGGAAACGTGTGCCAGGGAAAATCTCTCTCAGTATGATTTGTATTGTTCTGGCTTTCTTGGCAGAGATGGTGGTACCAGCTGTGCATTTGGCTGAGTGAGCGGTTCGGCTGGGAAGAAGGAACTGGGTTTGGGTGGGTGAGAATGTGGAGGTGGTGGGGTTAAGTGAGAGGGCGGGGCAACAGAACTCTGGAGGAAGGAGCAGAAACACAGCGGGGGCTTCCTACCGGAGAGACAATACTGTGGATAACAATACTGTGAAACCCAGCCAACACCCCGCATCCAAACCCCGTCCACACCGGCCTTCTGCAATCCCCCCGGGACGCCTCGGCTAACAGTGTTAGCTTGTAAGAATGTTTCCCTGACGTTTCTGTTAGGTCATAAAAACATTAAAGATGAAATTTTAAAACATTATTCTTGGGTATAAGAATATTTTTAAATGACTTTATTCTGTAATGTTTAAAACATTTACATTTATGCATTTAGCAGACGCTTTTATCCAAAGCGACTTACAGATTAATTGTTTATAAAACACTTCACCAATGACTTGATTTATAACATTATAAAGTACAACTAATGTTACTGCAACAATGCAACCTTAGCCAACATTCTGGGAACCTTCCCTGTTAGCGGAGACGCTGTAGCGGATATGAGAGTCGCTTGTCATGCATCAATCCTCAGTTAAGAGACCTCCTGCATCTCAGAAGGTCTGGAGATGGATATTACGTTCCTCAGCACTCCTGTGATGACTGCAGGTTCTGTGAGGACGCGAGGTAAACGCAGCCAGGGTTTCACAGCTGACCTGTGAAGTCTGTCACAGAAACTGTGAAATAACTGCACACGCTCTAATGAAACGTTTTATAAGCAAACGGAGACACGTGATGTAATGTGGGAACATCGAGAGAGTTCTCATAGTCATTTCTCATAGACTCTATAGCGTGCATTAGCTCATTACAAATATCTGCTTATTATTGAAGATTAAGGATGTAAACAGACCTTAAATGTCAGCCCCCCAGAACACACTTGAGACCACCTACAACAGAATGTCACACTGACCGGATTCTGACCAATCAGAAATATTCCAAATGTAAAGATGTTATCGCATTAAATTCAATTTCACGCCGTATGAGGGTCTAATTAAAAATCACCAGAGAAAAGCAAAAATACTCACAAAATGAACTTAGCTTAACACTGATTTTTAAATGCAATATATTTAACATTTCACTTTCTAATGGGGTGAATGGAGCCACTAGAATCGTGTGGTCGTGTCGTTCGTCTGCACCAGCTTTAATTCATGCAGAGAACTGAGGTGACCGGTGAGAAATGTGAAGAGCTTCCTGGTTCTCCAACTTTCCAGGCCTGAAGCTGTCTGGTGTTTATTTTTATCTGCCAGAAACTGCCTGGTTCTGTTAGCGTTTCCGTTTGCATTGTTAGCGGGGCAGAAATAACAGCCGTTGAAACGTGACGAGAGAATCTCTCAAGCTATTCGGAGCTCTGGAGAGCACATATTCCATTTCAGCCATCGCTGGAATTCTTACACTGGTGAACAACAAGGATATAAACAACACTGTTTCCTCCAAATACTTCCTGTATGCCGGTGGTTTAAATTTAGACCCAGCAGGTCTCACACTGTCATGGCATTGTCTCGACTCTCTTTCTCAAGGTTATACGGTCACTGGAACGTGTCTCATCATCGCCTGTGTGTTTACAGTCACGTTCTAAAAGACAACAGAAATTTATTCCAAGCATGTACAGTTTAATTGTCAAAAGGTTTTAAAAGGTTAAAAACATGAATGAATTTGCCTGTGCAAAACTCGCTGCTTTTCTAATGTTCCTGCACTAGCACTTGACATTTAACTAACATTTGGATGCAGGTTAAACTAGCAACTTAAGAATAATGGTTTTTATACACATATAAAATTAAAAAAAGTTCTACTGCACAAAAACTTCCTGCAAGATTCATTTGATAACTTTCTCAGAAGTTCCCTGTTGCTGAAACTCATTATTGCACAAAGCAGTTTATACTATGAATGGAAACCATGTTTTTGCACTTCCTATCAGAAAAGCTTTAATGTTCATCAAGAGATTTAAAATGTGAATCCTGTCCTGTCCCGTCTGCAGACCTCAACATGTCCAGCAAAGCAGGTCCGATACTCCAGCGACGCAAGTGATGACTGACCAACACAACATATCATTAAAGAGTCTCCCAGCCTTCTGATCTCTCAGACATCAAAACTACCATCTTAAGCATCTACAGCATCATTTAATCCCAAGATTATACAGACTTTAAAAAAGACGCCACCTTCATCTCCAGCGTTAGCCGAACGGAAAAATCCAGTCATGTGACATTTAAAAGGCTGGATTTTCATGATTATGTGGATTATTATTCTCTGTGACTAATTTCAGACACGTCTGTCATCTACTGTTTTATTGCACAGTCATCTGAGAGGCTAGCAACAGAGCAATCCCTCCCTACTGAGAGATCTACAAGAAAAAAATGTTTCACTCTGTCTTTTATCACATCCTTTTCACTGTTTTTGTCTAAGCATTCATATTTAAATACCTTTACAATGCCTCAAAAACAGCTAAACAAGCACATCACAACATCAAACATTACATTTAACCCTTTCACGCTTATTTGCTGAAATGTAGTTTCAAAACTACTGTTTTCCACAACACAGCCCATTTCATTCACAAAGACGGTTTCAGTCTGTCGTCTGCATCTGTTGAAACATGTTCTCAACTATCCGTGAACACTTGAGATGAGATGAACACTACGAAGGGCACTTCATTACACGCAGCATGCAGTGCACTCAGAGAGAGACCCTGATGAGTGATTGAAAGTCGCTGCCCCGCAAATCGGCGGCGTGTCGTTTATATTCTGTGCACACGGCGGATGAGCCCCAGATTCATTCATTCAGAGAAAGGGACAAAGAGAGAGAGAGAGATTTGCAGTGACTTCACGTCTGCCAGTCTGTGCAGCAACACAGTCGTGACGTCACACTGAAATCTCTACATGTGAAGACATCACTTGATTTTATTTCAAGACCACAACTGTAAGATTATTTCTAAACTAACTTAACCTCCCACCGGTCAACTAACTAACCATCACACAGCTAAATGCATGTGTCTGCTAGATTCGCTGCCCACAAGATAAAGCTTCCATTAAAACTTACAGTATATAAACCTACTAATAATTGAATGTTAAGTTACCGCCCAAAACAACCAAAGAGAACAGCTTAGCAATTATTGCAATTATTATTTAGCAAAATATTAAATAACCTAGAATGTATCTTTGAGGAGATACTTGAGAGCAATTTATCAAAGCTCAAATGCTCTGTTCTCAGATCAGACACACACACAGATCAGACTCATTCCTCCACAATAGAGGTGAGACAGAGGTGAGAACAAACTCAGCATGACTGTGTTTTGTGACTTTTGTCTTGTTTGATCAGCTTGATGGAAACACAAATACTTTCTAAACTCTTTTGAAGGGAAGATAACACACTCGTCTAATTTGTTCCCCAACAGCAAAAAAATCATCTGACAATTTTGCTGTGTGACGACTTTGGCAGAGTGTTTAAAGTGTGAGATTTTCCAAGGACAGAGAGCAGATGGCCCACACATATACAATCTGAAACATGCACTCAACGTTATATAAACAGTTATGTAACGGTTCATAATTGACTAAAGACCAAAAGAATAAAGGTGAGACTGAGCAATGAGCCAATAAATATACAGTCATTCTCTTACACAGCAATGTTACTAGCGTGTATCTTTAACTAGGACATTTAATGGATTTAAAAGTTACTTAGACAATAAAATTGAAGCTTTACCTGAAGACAAAATAAAGTCGTTTAATATTGCAAACAGATTCTTTGTGAATATTTTTAGTGCAGCCGAAAATAATAGCATCAAACAAGCAAAACACAAACAAACCATTTGGGAATGTGAATCTGTGCGTTTGCACGGCCTCATCTTTGTTTATGATCTTATTTCTGGATCTAAAAATAGATTCTCTACTTGTGGAGAATCATTTGGTATCAGTCTTAAAAACAAACAGAGAGTAAATGCTTCAGATTAAATTATTATCGACTGACACAAGCTCACATGAGAAGAACTGGCAACAAAATAAACAAACAGCCTGACAAAACATGGGGCTGGTGTTTTAAAATATCCCACCAGAACAAAAAAAAACAAGGGATTAAACATATTTTGCAGGTAATAGCTTAATTTTTGATGAATTATGCTAAATTTCTGGTGTGAATACAAAGTTATTGGTGGGATTTTTTAGAACGTTTAAATAACGTTTCAAGCAAAAACATTAAAACAGCATCTGGAATTACAGTAAATCCGTACAGTCCACCAGGACTAGTTTTGCAGCTCATAAGATGAGCAGAGACGGTCTGGTTTAGTTCAATGATCTGCTGGTTTGGGCTCATTAGCAGCAGTGAAACACATTGCCGGTTTGAAAGGCGAGAAAAAATCTTATTAGCAGCTCCAAATGAGGCGTTAGCATTAGCATGAAGCTCCGGTGACTGTCAGAACAGATGCAAATGAGAGACTGTTACAACACCAATGTGACTCTCGCCGCATGCCATTATCTACAGCAGAGCTACAAACACTAGTTTATACAGCCAGAGCTCGTATCTCTCAGCACATCACAGAAACATTCACACGGAAACACAGAGAAGGTTGCAGGAACCTGGATGTAACGTGTAATTTACGCTATTAAATAAATTCCATCGAAGAGCTTCGAGCGAAATTATCACCAGCGCCAACTAGCAACAAAAGTCACGTTTGTAAACTGTTTTAGCCTGAAGAGACCTGGCAGTCAGGTAAATACAGCTCACGGTTGCTCTGGAATGGTTGCTATTTGAAAGCTGATCTTTTGTTGACTCTAATTCTTCCTGATTTTCCCCCTTGAGTCGATAAGATTTAAAAGCAGCTGCCAACAGTAAAAATGTCTGTCGAGAAACATTTCAGCAACGTTGATTTTTAGCAGCGACTTACAGAGCAGCGGTGAGTTCAGAGATCAATGTGTTCAATTATCAAACTACTGAAGCACCAGTCAGAGATGATGCTGTTACTATGGCAACACCAATTGTGGCAATTTCCTTAGCAATAACCCAGCTAACAATTACTGGTTTAAAAAATGACTTCCATTACTTTTCCAGTTACCAAAATTGTATTTTAAAAGTTCTAGGAATGTTCAATGAGGAAACGTTCTTACAACCTTAAATTGCTAGCTGGGATATCAGGTTGTTTTGGTTCCTGTGAGAGCAAAGAATGTTTTAAAATGTCAACAGAAAATGGATTAATGGCAAACTACTGCATTCAGGCGACTCAGATGATCTGTTAGTTTGTGTCTGATAAATGAACAGGTAACATTCACCTGTGTGTCCCGGCCGACACGCTGTCAGACAGCCATTATGATCTGACCCACTGAGGCGCCCACAGGATACAAGCGAATAAATCATTTAAAGAATGAATCTGTAGATGTCTGGGCACACAAGAAGTGAGTGTGTCTTTTAAATGGACAGCCAGTTAAAAAGCACTTTTAGGCATTTATGCATCAAGAGAGAATCTCTCTGCAGGGCCATAAACATGCACTGTTTGAGTTTTCTCTGTTGCTTTAAAGCTCATAAAGACATTTCTGTGATGGTCGCAAACCAAATCAGTTGAGAAATAATTAGGATTTAGGCCAGAGGGTTACTGCTGACTCCGCCTCCAAACCGTGACCTCATGTGATCTATATTCCGGACGGATAACCCGGCAACACGCGTTTAATTAGGTTTCCCTTCTTGCTAATTTTCTGTTCCTGAGCTATTAGGACATCAGACACATTCAGCTTTCAGACAGAGGCTTGCTTCACTTTCTGAAAAATCAATGTGTCTGAATGGAAAGAGCAGAACTATGCGCCTGTGGACACGGTTGGCACGGAACAACGACAGCTTCCGGTTTCACAAAACAAGATAAACAGCCGGAGCGCCGGATCAATGCGGGCATGTGGATGTATTGATTACAAAGAACCTATAGTAAATGGATCCAAAAAACAGCTGCCTGCCCGACACCAGAGAGAGAGAGAGAGAGAGAAAGAGAGAGAGAATTTCCATTCCCATAATTCCCAAAAGGTCATTTCAGATTTTGTTAGCTGTGTTAGCATCAACAGGGTATTTTCCAATGGGCATCTTCTCCACTGACCAACCATCACATGCAGAACCATCACGTGCAGAACCATCACGTGCAGAACCATCACATTACATTTACGTATTCTGGAGACGCTTTTACCCAATGCAAAACAGCGCATACAAATAATATTTTTCTATCTGTATCTGTATGTTTCCTACAAATCGAACCCACAGCCTTTGTGTCTCTACCAATTGAGCTACATAGACACCACAAACTGAGCAGAATATTTATTAGGCTAACCAGATGTTTAAAAATACAACTGAATTTAATTAAAGCTTAAAAGCACAATCAGTTTCTGTGATGGCCTACATAACAATGGCTGTTATGATTGTGATAAATCACTCAGTCGCGGTCGCTGATGAGAACCACTTTGAAGTGATTAGCAGCCGGTCTGAAGGTCAGGTTGGTCTGTTGGCAGAGGAACACAAACATCTGAACCCCCCCAGCTTCTTCTCTCCGGCCCAGTTGCTCAGAGATTTCACAGCACCGGCGGGTAACCGTGCAGAACCAAACACAGACCGACAAGCTGAACCGACGGTACAGCTGCTCACTTGATCTGCTTTTTAACCACAGCGCACGTCCATAAACAGCGAGCGGTTTGCTGAGGCTCTGAGGCAGGTGGAATGATTTTATTTCTTCTGTCCTGACCTAGTTGCTATGGAAACAGCACAAATGACATTAACACCACACTGCTTTACATCAACAAACTTTGTTTTTAATCACGCAATAGTTTTGAGTTACCTAATGGCCAGAGGCGAATAAACGTGCTTTATGAACTATTAATGCGGCCATTTTCTTTTTTTATAAATATTAACACAAATCTGTTATTGAGCAATTGCAAGACACATCGGTGCTCAAAACTGTCTGCTCACCTGGTTTTTAACAGTAAGATTATAACAATAATTTATCATTTGAGCTTTCAGGTCCAATTTAGCAATAAGTGTCACATCTGTAAATATATATTTTTACATGATATTTCATGTATAGGATGACATTACAGTAGCGCATGTCTAAACATTTACATGTATGTATTTGGAAATGTATCCAAAGTCTACATTTTATCAGTTTCCTGTGTTCCCCAAGAATCGAACCCCCCACCTTTGCACTGTTAACACACTGCTCCACCAACAGAGCTAAAATAACACCAAACACCATCGTCACAGAATCCAGAAATGTTTGACATTTTTCTGTGATAATACCACAGTATTTTTCACAATGGCAGGTTTCTGGGCATGTGTGGACAGGCAAACACAGTGATTTAATTGTGTATCTACATTCCATTTTCTTAACTGTATAGTTAACAACATTTCCAAACCTGCCCCAACAAAACACTGTATCAAATAAACCATAAGAGCAACCGTGAATCGCCGACTCAACACCTGAGGAACAGATAATGCCATAAAGGGTCTTCTGTCACCATTTTAACTCAAACACAGAACACAGAGGCTGTTAAGACCACTGGCCACAAAAGAAACGGCTCGGGATAAAAACACTCTTTTGAACGCGTCGCCCATCGCTGTGGGGTGAGGCAGCCACTGAGATTACAGTCTGTCTTCTGTCGACAACGACTGAAAAATGAACATAGAAACTACATGCTTAACTGCCCTTTCAAACATCAAAAATCTCAGAGCAAAAATCACAAAGATCTCCAAGGAGCTGGTTTTCAAAGACAGCTGAGAGATTACAGAGAAAACAAGATGTGAAATCTACATGAAATCTTTATTAAGACATAATTCCTGGTGTTATTTCAAATGATTAATAGCTGCACATTATTCCAGAGAATAATACAGTCTCAGTTGTTTGTTTCAGTCCACAATGGTTTTACAACAGACACAAAAGCAGTGAGAAGATGTGATATGATTTATGCTCCGGTGATTTAGTGAACTATTGAGTTATTGTGTCACATCATTTGGCTGCAGTGAGATCTGATGAGATTCGCTGATATTGATCATTCACAGCCCCGTGATGACACACATTTCCAGAACAGCAGTGAATCTCTCATACAGTGACAGATAACAGCCAATCACATGCATATGCATAACAAACAATCACATGCATGTGCAAAGCAAACAATCACATGCATATGCAAAGCAAACAATCACATGCATATGCATAACAAACTATCACATGCATATGCATAACAAACTATCACATGCATATGCATAACAAACTATCACATGCATATGCAAACCAGACAATAACATTCATATGCAAATCTCGAATATATACGGACTATATACGGACCAATTCAACCAAGACAAAAACGATCAATCAAACAAACACGCACTTTATTGTTAACAACCACCGACCCAAACGCATTTTCAACGTTAATACGACGTTTTATCAACCCGATAATCCTGACAAACGTCCACATAACATTTATAGATATAAAAATGCGTATGTTTATTTACTGCGTTAGAAAACCAACACAACAATATACAATAAAGGTAAACAAACGACGCTTTCGCGTGAATCCCGCAATGCACGAGCTCTACAAACACACAAACTCGTCGTAAACGCTTTAAACGCCGCATCGCGTACATGCGTTCAAACGCTCGTGGTGTTTTTTCAACTCACGCGTTGTAGCCGCAGCGGAAATCCTGCCATCTAGCGGTGACACGAGGCCACGGCAGGTTCATGCTCAGATACTAAAGGTTACAGGAGAGGAAACGAAACGAGCCATTATGTAAATAGATCAACATAAACAGTTACTATGTGCTTTTAAAACCAATGCAGCAAACAACCAGAAAATAAACAGGCACTGAGTTTTTTATTTGTTTGCAAGGAGGCTGTTATATTACATATATTATATCATATTATAAACCTGCAGTTTTACACGTGACTAAAAAGCAGAACAACCTTTAATATCCATCTAACTGATGCTTGAATGTTGTGCCTTTTCAAACACATTTGTTTTGGTCCAGTCACAGATATATTGTGTTTATTTTAAACATCACAAGTGTTTTAAACTGGTGTGTAGCACACAGCACCATATGAAACCATAACAGCCTGTTACTGGGGAAATAAAACCACATTATAAAACATGAATCAAAACAACAAACCGTCTCATATCTGAATTGCTTAATCCACATCAACGTATTCACACATAAAGTGATGTTGAAACAGTCCTGAAGTAAAAAATGTTCGTTCAGGAATTGTGTGGACGTCTCTATCTGAGACGCAGTCTGATGATGTCGTTTCCAGTCCATCTTCTGTACACGATGTAGATCAGAAGAATAACACATGTGGCTAAAGTGGCTCCAAACACGCCGCTGTTTAACCACTTCCTGCCGAGACACAGAACTCACGTCATCCGCCATCATTATACCCTGTTAACTAACTAGTGTTAGTTATTACGTAAATGCCATAAGAAAAAATCTCTTCACTATCTTTACTGGTTGTTTCTTCAACCGTGTTGAGATAAAAACAAGACAGAGAGCTTTGCTGCTTTTTGGATGTTTTAATCTCATCTTTTTAAATTGAATCTAACCTTTAATACTAAAATCTCACACGTATCTTCTCTTGTGCCACAGAGAAGATCTCAGCTGTGTCTCAAACTGCGCTCCGAAAGACCAAACATTTACAATCTCGCCATTAATGCGTCTGGTTAAAACTTATGCTTTAAACCATCACCGATCATAACATCTGATGTTTCTGAACAAACGTGACCTCAGTGATCTCTGATCTGTGTGAGAGGGTGGCAGTTGTTTGTGTGAGGACCGAGGTTGTGAGGAGTAACGCATGAGGCAGCAGCAGATGAGGTCCACAGATGACTGTGAGTCAGTGACGCCTCTGACGGCCGCATGATCACAGGTCACCAGGTTATTTTTGAGGCTGTGAGTTTTAAACCTCATCAGTATTCTAATAAACAACTCCCACATGTCCAAACACAGATGTCGGGCTCTCTGATCAGTACAACCACTGATGCCGGTTTTCCAGTTAAAAGTGAAACGACTTTTGGGAATGTTTGATGGATATGTTGTAAGATATCCACGAGCCAAATCAGAGATGGGATTGTTTTCACAAATCCCTCAAGTGACTGTTTCCTGTTTAGATAAATCTGAACAAGCCCCAACTCTCTTACCTAAACATTTGGAGAAGGGCTTGGATAAGACATATTTTGTTTACACCCCACAGAATGAATCTGTCTCTTGAAATCAGGCTTTGATGCAAAGCTACACGGTTAAAATAAATAAGAGAGATTATAAACAGTGTGACACACATGAGACGCCTTTTTGGACTAAAAACACACAGTATTTTCACTCTTGGCTTTGCAGGCAACTCAGAGATTTTGTTAAGTCTCTGTTTATGAAACTAAATGTCATAAAGAAAGTAACGGTTGCATTAAAATTTCAGCTGATGAAAATGAAAAGAAATATGATTTATCGACACACTGACTGTCTTAAATATAATTATTGTAATGATAAATCTTTAGCTCATATGGACGTATGTGGTATAAAGGCCAACATGTCAACTCATGTCAACACATGTGGAGATCTGATGCCCTCTAGTGGTGATTCACAGCGTATGCAACGTTTCTTAAAGGCAGGGTATGTGATTTCAGACAGGCTAGCAAAGGCAAGATACTGTAGCTCTGAAAGCACAAGATCTCGCCCCTGCCAGAGCTAACATCTCCAAAACAACACCTCCTCCAAATGACATAAACACATACAGTTTAGAAGCAATCGGACAGAAACAAATCATCTACCTTGCCTGTAATTTTCACTTTGTTAAACAGAAAGATGAAAATAATAATAGATGATAAGTGCAATAAAGACTCACATGTTAATGTTGCTGGTGGAACATTGGTTATCAGAGATGAGAGTCACCGGTGACTGGAGAACGGCCCCTTTATCAGCAGCAGAAACATCATTAAACTACATTAAAACCATTTAGTTAAAGACCTTTTTATAACCACCTTCCTTAACAATCTAATCTGCAAATATAAGCCTATATATATTTATAAGCTATATACATTTGTTAGTAATATAAGTTAATATTACTAACAAATTCATGATTTCAAAGAATTATGATCTTTAAACTAGTACCTATGTTATATTATTTTAAAAGCATGCATTACATGACATTATATTAGCAAATTTAAAGAAGCGAGTCACCCGTCACTAAGCTTATGTTCTTTGAGCAGAAGAGTCCATGAGATTGTGCAAAACACGTGCATAGAAACGAGTGTTTGTTACTTCTTGTCGTGTTTTCCAGAAGCAACGACCCAGACCTGCAACAACAGCAACACAAGAAAGATCATTTCATCTCTTCTTTAAATATGTAACGTTAAAACAACGTCAGGCAAACATCATATGAAATAAACAGTAACAAAACAATTTACTCTCTGGGTAAAAGGTGTATTTGGATTTCCTGTCTCCCCTGTGTGGATATGAGAAGGGCACATTGGGTCGCATGCGGGTTTTCGCTGACCCAGTCAACCAGCAGAGATGAGTTACTGATGACCGACACCGACAAACTGACAGAACCTGCTGACACACACACACACACACACACACACACAAATACACACAATCAATTCTATACTAACTCAATCTTCTATACTCCAGTTAAGTTGTGTAACACTTACCCACACAACTCTCCTTCTGTGAGGAATACGAGAATCCCACGCAGAAAACAACAACAATAATTGTTGTCACCTTCTTCATCTCAGGCTGGTGTTGTTTTGCAAGCGCATCTCAGTCGTGTGTAACAGGAAGTGGGGCATGTGGAGACAGTTTTGTACCACAGAGACCCTCACACTCTCTCCCGGGTCCTTACCAAGCAAACACAGAGACAGCAACCAATGGTGAGAGGAGGAGAATTATCTGGAGAGATTTCTAGAAAATCCATCTTTCTACCGTAGCAATTGATCCCTGAGGTTCCTCAATACTGAACAAAGTGTCCGATTTTCAAACCAATGCAATAATATGTTCTTGCTGAGATAAAGTTTTATAATTTAAACTTTTAATCGTATCGTATCCCACTGCAACTGACACTTTATTTTTATTTTCATATTAAACATGTGCTTGACTGTTATAGCACTTTTGAACCATCAAATCTATGCATCAGAATATCATGTAGACCACCCAGATCCCCTAGCAACCTCATAGCAACACCATAGCAACCACACACAAACCCCTAGCATAGTGCTAACAATGTCTGCACAGACAACAACAATTCACGCTTCAGAAATGTCTTGTTTCATTGTGTTATCATTGGATCTGATGAGGTATGATGGGGTATGAAGAAGTATGATGAGGTATGATGAGGTATGAAGAAGTATGATGAGGTATGATGAGGTATGAAGAAGTATGATGAGGTATGATGAGGTATGAGGTACGCAGTGTGTGCTGGTATTGTTCGTGGAGGAGACACGAGGGACGAGTTCTCGCTGCATTAATTGTCTGCATGGAAAGTCTCTATCTGTCTCTATAATGAGTGAACAGCCTCTGCTCACACCATGGAGATCTCTGACTGTTTAACTCTCAGCTGTTCTCACGAGACACGTGTGAGACTTCTGACTCACATGAGTATGTGTGAACGCGTGTTACCTGCAAAACCTGGAGCTCTGTAAGGATTAGACAGATATCTACACATCTACAGGATTAGATAGATAGATAGATAGATAGATAGATAGATAGATAGATAGATAGATAGATAGATAGACAGTCAGTCAGACAGACAGACAGACAGACAGACAGACAGACAGATAGATAGATGACAGACAGACAGACAGACAGACAGACAGACAGACAGACAGACAGACAGACAGACAGATAGATAGATAGATAGATAGATAGATAGATAGATAGATAGATAGAT
>JBAJNP010004601.1:0-32788 GCA_036877545.1 Yasuhikotakia modesta | reverse complement strand
ACAATGACTGGTGCAAAGTCTTGTGTGAACTCTGGTCCTTTCCTCTTGCTGTTCTGAATGACATCATTCGCAAGATAGAGGAAGGTCAGTTTGCGAGGCACCTGGGCTGCAAGGAAAAGAGAGAAAACACTTAATGTAACAGAAGTCTGAGGAGAAAAAAATGCTATTAAGAAAAATAGACAGGGACTGTTTGATTATACCAACCACCAATGAAATCTATGTTTACCCTCAGAGCTAAGAGCTTATACAAACTCGAATTCAATGACATGAGACTTCAATGACAAATCAGACAAAGAAAGGTGTGTCATATATGACTGGTTTTAGTTGTTAAGAAAAAAACACATCTGAGGCAACTAAAAGGCATCGACAAAATACCATTAAACTGTGTTGTTAGGCTGTGAAGAGAGGTCATTTGAACTGTGCATGTGTGTTTCTAAGTGACAGATTCTTTGTTTCGCTTACTGATTGTTTCCCAAGCGAACACAAAACCCTGCTATGGAAACTAAACCTTCACTATAGTAACAATGAGATCTCAGGAGATAGACCGTCTAAAGATAGCAGTTTCTCTCTGCTAGTATCACACAAGTAATCCATATACAAGCAATAGACACAAACACATTTTGCAGGACCTTTTAAAAATTAAAACAAGTCTTAGTTAATCTGTTGTATATTGTAGAGAATCATATTGTAGAAAATCATAACCTGAAATGATGAGTACGTATTAACTTCTCTACAAGATTTTACACTTTCACTGTCTCATAAGAACAAGTCAAATTCAATCAAAGCACAAAAATTCAATGATTGTACACTCAGGTTCAATGCAAGTTTGTTTTATTTTATTTTTTAGCCTTTTATTAGGCTTTTATTAGCCTAGCGGGAGCTAGACGGCTAGGCAAAACCTCAAAACTGAAAATGTACAGTAATCCCCGGGAGACAACATTAAAGCTCTGAATTAATTATAGCATAAGCAGTCATCTAAAGTCTTATTTCTGTGCTGACTGCTGACTCAACCCAAACTCAAATGACCAAAGACAAGAGGACAAACTCAGGGCAAAACCACATTTATAAGCAATCAATAATCATCTAATAAAGACCTTTCAGTTCAAGACCTGAACTACCTTGAGCTATAACACAAACATTTGCTTGTTCTCTCAGGTTCTACTCGATATTTAGAAAGGTTTCTGACATTTTTATGTTATTATATTTTGGAACCACACATTATGTATTGCTATGCTTACGTACAAAGGCCCAACTTTGTGGGAATCCTTCACTGACACCAGTGGTTATGCAGGATTAGGCTAAGAGCATGTTTATCGGGTCTATAAGCAGATAAAGTTGGAAGGAGGACAGTGCACATCTATGATCACACAAGCAATGAAAGCCATTTAAAAAGACATGACCTCATTACATAATAGATGTCATACCTACAGTTGGTTTCTTTAGTTTTTGTTATAGGCTCAGTTTCCTGTGCAATTACTGATAAGATAATGAGACAAACAGGAGGAAAAGGTGTGGCATACAATTTTTAACAGAAACTGCAAACAAATAACTTCTAAAAGCTTTTTAATGAGAAACCAAGTAATAAAACATTTGAACTCTGGGTGCATTCACATATTTTCTGCCATCAAACTGGATTTCCTCTTAACGCAGGCATAACACCTTTGAAAACTATAACTTATAACTTGGGATGTTATAGGTATACATACCATCCAATGAGGGGTCTACCTGTTCCTAAACTTCAGTGCTGTTGCAGACAGTGAGAAAGTGAAATTTCACAGACAAAAGCCAGGATTAAATAAAATATAGCCTAAACAAGATTAATTATCATTGTTGCTGTGTGTTATTGTTATGCATGTGTTATTGCAGGTTAGGCACCCAGTAAGGGAATAAGTGATGGTTTGAAACACACTCCCCCAACCCATGTTCTTCAGAGATGAAAGTCTTTGTTAATTCAGACAGGTCTGATCTCATCCTAACACAGCCCACATGGGCCATGCAGACATATTCATTTCCAAATGGGCCATTCATTTCCACAGCTACTGCATTGCCATTTTGACAGTAGATCTATTACAATACACCTACACCACACCTATTGTACATGTGGCTCTTTCAAAACCTTACCAAAGGTAGTAGGAAAACAGATGTGAATGCTTCAAAATGGCTGCCATGTCAGAGGGAGCTTCCACAACTGTAATAAACATCATATACCGTGTTGGTAAAAATATTAACACAGTATATCTATTCCGTCACTTACTAAACGCTGCCTGCAGCAGTGAAACTTTTGCATCGTTTGATCGCGCGACCGTGTCGCTGCAGCACCGACTCAACACATGTTGCGACTTATTTCGTTTCTGTAACAGACCGTCACTTTTGTTCCCCTCGATGAAAATCTGCTGGGATTTTCCTCAAGAATAATAATAATAATAATGCACAAAAATTGCAAACACTTCACAAAGGAATCATAGCATGTTGTGGATTCGCTAAACTGGAAGCTAATAAGAAAAGACTCCAGGATTAGCTTGTTTGCTACACGGGCTGTTTAGTTTCACTTCATAACTGTAATGCACGGCACATATAAACTATAAACACGTTATTTACGTTTACCAAACAACATCTACCTCTCCTTACCTTTCTTCAGCTCGTTGTACCAGACTTTGACGATGGTTTTGGAGTGTTTTCTGTGGTGAATAAGCCACAGTGAAAGGGTCTGGACGCTTTGCTGGGAATTACTCAGTTCTGATAATTTCTTCTCCAAAGCAGACTCCGAGAACACGGACATTTTCAGCTAGAGGTAAATACTAGGTAGAAAAAGGCTCCTTGCCTCACACCAGGCACCCGAAGGCCAAGGTTAGTAGAGCTGATAACTCCTCAGGCTAGCTACACATTCCCTGCTTTCGCCACAGAGCGCACTGCGCATGCGCAGGCTTACCACGCAATATATATAAAAATGGCTGTGTCACAAACTCTATGATGACGACTTACAGCAGTTTTGGGCATAGCTTTGGATATTGTTTTTGTATTAATGCAATGTGACTGTAATAATAAAATCATAGACACTGAATGATTTCTTTAGTGCAGAGCAAATACAGCCATTTTAATAATATGGATATTAGGCACTATAAGGGAATAGTAGACTCGAGTATAAGGTCGTGTTGAACAACACAAATATCAACAAAATAATAAATGTAATAGATTTTTACCTCTCAATTCTAAAGGGCTGTTTTTTACGTTAGGGTTTAGCTAATGGAATAAGACATAAAACAATATTTTGCTAAATCAAATGGACATTAAACTATAAACATGCATTGCTTTGAACATCATAAACATGACTTTCACTTTTATTGTTTATTGCAGTTCAAATAAGTTTGATAAACTATTTATGGCAACTTTGTAATTAAATATACATCCAATCAGCAAAAACTTGCAGTCTCATTCAACAACTTGGGTCATGTAAGATGTGATTTGCATAAGTGTCTACAGGACTACATAACTATTCTAGTCACTAGTCTATGAACAAGCAAATGAAGACATCAATCATCTTTTCCTCTAATTTTATTACTTTAATGAAAAGCAAACAGGCTAAATATAATTTCAACTCAGTTTAATGCAAATTTACAGTGCAAAGAGATCTACAAAGCCCAACACACTTTACACACCTCAATCCACTATAGTTTTACCACTGCTAAAGTTAGTTACAAAGACAAACATTTCATTAAAATGAACAAAGAGTGGTTACATCACTCAGAAAGTATGTTGTTTAACCGTGTCTGTCAAAGCTACTTCAGTGTGCAATAGTTTCACATGCAAGGCAGAAGTTGCAGTTGGGTACATGACGTTTCAGTTAATGAGATGAAAAAGTAAATCAAACAAACAAGTTAACAAAATGTGACACTAATTCACATTCATAGTTTCAAATTATCACTAAAATCTGGAGTGAGTACTTCAGTATAACACACAGATAATTTGTCCTTACTTGAGAATTGAAGAAACTGCGATTCATGTCAATTTTAAAGTGGACTCTTAAGATTTAAATACCACTTTTTAAAGTATATTCCTACAAGTGAAAACCATGTGCATTACCCTTCCTCCACAGAATCCTCAGCAGGTTAATAAATAAATTATAAATAACCACGATAACATAAACTGGATGAGTTGTCCTACAAACTTTTTACCTGCAATTATTTTCCAGCATAAGGAATGCTCTGCAAATAAACATGCAACTAGCGATACTTTAAAAGCATATTTAAACAAAACAAAACAAGACTAGATTCGTTAACAATAATGAGGAGGGGAAACATTGCTTTACCTCACACATGCACAGACAAACACTACAACAAAACCTAACAAAAAAGTAACGTAAAGTAGTAAACAATCACATAAGTCATGTAGTGATGGAGCCTTTTAATACTGACCTTTGGAACGCTTGAAAAGTCAAGACAACCTCACAACCTCACCTACCTCAAAATAAAACTATATACAGATTTTATTTTATTTGTCCGTGCTTACAGTATTACTGTAGATATTACAGTAAGCTGAATATTTGTTTGTTATCTTGGAGTGTATATATTGGTATATATCGGTGTTGTTACGTCACACAGAGGTGATGTTTGAAACAAGCACATTTGTGAACCATTCAGATATGCATGCCTACAATTGGACGAGTTAAGCTTTTATTTGACTATTTACAGCTATATAAGCAAATGTTTGGAGAAGCGTCTGTTTTTTTGGTTGTCTGGCGTTCTTGGCTGCATTAGACCACCATGCAAAGTAACGTTATATCGACCAGATTCATTTGTCTGAAGTATAATTCTGCTCCGATGCTCTGTTCATTGACATCTGCTCTCCTTCTATCCATCTCTTTCTTTCCCATTTGCATCACTGTGAATGTAACCCGGCCGTGTGTAAAGCTCAGCGAGCTGTGAGGTCAAGTGAGAATCTGTCATGCTGTTTGGAAGCAGCTGTTGAGTTGTATCAAGTTAAACGTACTCAGAACTACAGAAGCAGTTTTAATAGGAAGGACAGATCAAGCATTGCAGTGAAACACCTAAACGAATGTTTAATGAAACTACATTCATGGGTTCTTAAATAAATTTCTAAAAATGTACCATTTGGTTTCTGACCGACGCTGTGCCTGGAAAAGGGCAAAGAGTCTGTTGACTAACCAGCCTGTACACATGTTAAAGACAGGGAATGTGAGAAACGCATAAATTGGGACTTTAAGGGTATGAAGAAAAGGTATTGGGATGTGAGGCGATGCACCATTTGGTTTAAGGTGGACTGCACTTCCCTCTCCTCGCAGGGAGGGGGCGCACTCATTCCCTGGTGCGACCCACAATGGCCAGGATGTAGAGGAAGATGTTGATGATGTCGGTGTAGAGGTTGAGAGCTCCAAAGACGTACTCCTCTGGGCTAAGTCCTAGCTTCTTGTTCCCCAGGAGAAGCTGGGTGTCCACAGCCAGGAACTGAAATAAGCATTGAGGGTCACGTTAAACAGACATAAATGATACTGACACTGGGTGAAAAGTTTTGTATGGACAACCGGCACATTTGTTCCTGAAAATGTATTAAAAAATACATATTCATATCTGATCTAATAAGTATATAATTCATGTATATTTTGTTTGCCTCCTATTAACTGTTTAACATCCATTTTGATTGTCCAAATCCAGATTAATATTCAGCTGACCTTACTACCCTAAAAAAACTTTTTATCCTTTTAATACAGCCAGTTTTCCAGTATCACAGACTGGAAAACTACAGACTTTAATAGCACACCGGGTTGGTGACCTAGTTTGTGCTAAACATGGTAAAACATTTATCATTTTGGTTAGAAACAAGCTGAATAACATCTGTTTTTTATGTTTTTGTAAAAGAAATTGATATTTCTGTTCACCAAAGCAAATTTGAATTAAAATATGGTCTAAATATGGAAAGAAATATGTAAGGTAAAAACATGGTCAATGACCATTACTCTAGAGCCCTTAACTAGATTTTAAGAAAAAGTTGAACACCAGTTTAATCTGTAACAGTGATGAAAAGTCTCTATAATGACTAACATATGAATGATAGTGTAGCCGGTCAGCAGTTACTCACACAGGTGAAGAGCAGAGCACCGAGAGAGGCATAGACGATGTGCAGAATCTTGTTTTGAATGAAGATGCAGAGGATGGAAGCGACGAGCAGGACGATCAGACAGACGAACAACACGCCCCAGCAAGAAGTGAAGTCATACTTGGTCTGTTATTAAAATGAGGTGTTATAAATTACAGAATTATTTCCCATATGACAACAGTCACACACACACTATATTTGTATAGCACATCTATATTTGTAAAGCTCTTGAATTAGGATGTCCCCAAAAGGCGTTTTTTGTCTTTAGGTACAAATGTAGGGAAAAGAAACCACAGACATTATACTTTAAGTCTTCTGAAGTCAAATATGTGACTAGCTCTGTGTGATAAAAATACTGAAATTCATGTCACAAGATACACAATGTTCTCACAAACAAACATGAAACCCAAAGGATGGAGACATTAGAATTATATTCTGCTGGGCAGGAAGCGCTGTGAGAGCGGATTGGTGACTCAACACACCTGTAGGGAGAACAGCACAACAGTGAAGCAGACCACGGCTGTAATGCCCACTGCCATGATGACTGCATCTGTATCATAGTAACTGGCAACCATGCCAACCATATACGACATACTCAGGGTCAGGATGGACTGAAAGAGCAAGAACAGAAGAGTCAATTACAAACTATACACTTATCTATAATCTACCCAAACAAATTACTTCAGTTTTCTAGTTCTAAAGATGCACTGGTTTGTAAAACAAACACAGCACATATTTTGTGGTACGATATAAAGTAAAATACTGGATAATATCGGCTATCGCACCAGTGCCACCAGATTCCACGGGTGTTTGCGACGAAACTCCCCACAGCAGCTGAGAACGATGAGGGACACGAAGAAGATGGCATACGACACGTAGTAGGTCCACTGATTCCTCCGTACGAACACTTTGACGTCGGGTGTGAAGGTGAAAACGGCGACGAAAGAGAAGGTGACCATTAGCTGAACGGTCAGGACCAGGAACACCTGGGAACACGATGGAAAACAGTATTTTTCTGTACGTTTACAATCTTGCACTATTGTATAGAAATCTATTAATAGACACACACACATTTTAATACAGTCTTTTATAGAGTCATAAATACATTAAATTGCAGTACATTATTAATAGTAATACAGTTCATTCAATTAAATAATTGCCCAGTCTGTTCCTGTTTCCTGTATGCTGCTTACCTTTCTAATGAAAGCCTGTCTGATGCTTTTATCTTCCCAGTTAGCAGAGCTGGCAAACTCATCATTTCCATAGTAAGATGGGGGTCCATCTCCAGTGTGGTACCCAGGGCTGCCCATAGAAGCTGCCAGAACACAAATTCATATAGAGTGATGGGTGAAATGTAAAACATTTGGGGCTACTGTACTACAGTAAGAAACTCTATGCCATTATGTATTTGGTTACCAATAATTAATGTAGACTACAGACTGTGCCATACAGTACAGAATTTCTTAATTAATAAAACACTCATATAAGTGGAAAACTAACGGACAGACCAGATTTACAGTTCTGGAAAGCAAAACCTTCTAATTATATTGAATTGGAAAGACATTCTAAGTGTTACAGCAGGGACTGGGAATGAGGAGAAACAAATTCTAGGAGTTGAGGCAAAGCACTTTACCTCGTTTAACCTCACGATAGTCAGAAAACTATACAGTACATCAACTAAACTGTTACTTATGCCATAAAAGGTGGCACAACACAACAAAAGTATTTAACCTGGTACATTTTATAACTCAACTAAAATGTTTTGCGGTTCGTACCATTGGGATCTACACCAAAGCCAGGCTGGCCGGGTCCCTGCTGGTATGGACTCTGTGGGTACGGCCCCTGAGGGAAGGGTCCCTGTGGATATGGCATCTGTGGATATGGCATCTGCGGGTACGCTCCAGGGCCGAACCCAGGTCCTGCAGGTTGGCCATAAGCAGGCTGACCATAACCAGTCTGGGCGTAGGGGTCTGGTGCACCGTATGGAGGTGCCCCTGGTCCCTGGTTGTAGTTGGGTGGGGGCATCCCAAACGCATCGGTTTTGGGTGGCCCATAAACGCTGTTGTGAAGGGGGTTGTTTTCCCCCATTACAGGGTAAGTTGGCTTGTCCTGGGACATGTCTCCTTCCCTTCGTGGAAATCTGATTAAGAGAAAAAACAAGAAAGGTTACAAATGTACAGATTGGCTATAGAAGGGGCACAAGCAATGTGGCAGAATAACAGTTTCTTTCTCAGCACTGGCACAGATGATACAAAATGGCCTAAAATCATGGAACAAACCTTCCGTAGCTGAGAGACAATAACAACAGTTCAAACTGCACTGCATGAATCCACTACAGGAACGGTAATCTCTGCTTTTAATGATCTGTTCAAAACTACTCGATAGAAGCGATGGCCGCTGAACAATCAGGCTCTGTTTACTCAGTAATTCTGTTGGGTCAACTGACTAATGGTGAATCTCAGAACAAAAGGGTCGTTGAGACATAAGCGCCGTCTATAGCGTTGAACTGGCTCAGCCAATAATAAAGGTGGGAGGTGGCATACAGTCAAGACTTTATTAAATGTGACATTTTCTTAATATGCTGTAAACTAAAAATAAAAGTCAGAGTGCGCAATACACACACACACACACAATAGCAAATGCATCTAATTTTGTCATGTTTTAAATAATAAGTATTCTTGGGGTCCCTTTGTGGACACCTGAGGACATTTGTTTAAGCCCCCTACTGGGTTAAGAAACACTGACTTACGGTTGACTTACAGTTTACAAAAAAATATGGTGTATAAAATAATACTGTCAGTGATGAAGGCTGTTAAATAAGACCACAGGGTTACCACATGATGTTTTTCTCCCCCACTGTACAGCTCAAGTCTGTGCAACCAGAAGGCAACAGGCATGAGTCAGCAGAAATTATACGGAATTACTGTAAACAAACAACATCACAAACATTCTGGAAACCGACACACAACCACTGATCATCCAACTGTGAGTTTAGCATGTTATTTTGTGCTTTTTGTCACATGACACGTGACCTTTCGTTTGTCATTAAGAAAAAGTGTTTACACCGCTTCCTAGTAGTCAAGACTTCACCGCTGCGGTTGCCGAGAGAGACAGAGGGGTTGCCATGGACACTGATGCTGAAGCAAATGCATGTGTTGGTGGACTGACTCCATCTTTTAAAGCTGTGGAAATGTAACTATTAAAAGCAACCAAGTTTTAACCTAAAACACCCTGTGGAATCACATGACTCGTTTCCAAAAACGTCAAAGAAATAATGTTTTGAAATTGCATTTTAAAACCTTAAAATCTCACAGACTGATTGGTCAGCTTGACATAATACTAACTCTCTTTAACACTGCAAACGTATTCAAATAAAGTGTCATTATGAATAATCTCTCTCTGTCTCTCTTCACAGAGCAGCAGCAGTTACGCAACAATGTCCTATTTACTCTGGATGCCAAATCTCATGTGACCTGGTCTCCACTCAGCTGTCTGTCCAGTGTTAAAGAGCAGTGTTATATTCAGCAGTCTGTTTCCACTGTCCCTCATAACACCAGCAGGATTTTAAAGCGATTCCACCTCCGTTTCTCATTTTAAAAAACACAATAAATCATGAAATCCGTTTAAACTACCTAAAATCATGAATTTTTATATTTGAATGTCAAACACTAGAGCAATTAAACTACATTCTGTACCGAGTGATTTTTCCTCGTTCTGAATTTTATCTTGAGGGATAAAAGTGTTAAACTACATTATCTTAAATCTGTTTTAATCTTAGAAATGGCGAAAGCTCTCTGGTTGTCAACCACAGTCTTTATCTCACTGAAA
The DNA here is from genome assembly GCA_036877545.1 of Yasuhikotakia modesta. Classification (NCBI taxonomy): domain Eukaryota; kingdom Metazoa; phylum Chordata; class Actinopteri; order Cypriniformes; family Botiidae; genus Yasuhikotakia; species Yasuhikotakia modesta. The sequence goes on along the minus strand of JBAJNP010004601.1, from coordinate 22,849 downwards.
CAAGCTGATCTCATTAAGGGAGGCGCTTAATATATTGATAAGATCTGTGTCGCTATTGGTTGCTCTTAGGTCACCTCACTTCTGATTGGCTGGAGAACAGAGGTCAGGTTTTGACACCATGTTTTTAAACGTAATAATATCCTGCCTAATTCCAGTATATCTTATTTTAGCTCAGCGGAGGGGGTTACCACACACTGATGTTTCCGTCTAGCCTGATAAATTATTATAAATGAACAACATTGCTAAACATAAAGGGTTTAAAATAATCAAAAGCATACAACTTGAAATCAATAGATTTGCTATTTGATCCCATGTTTAGAAAGTAACTATTCTTAAGACACTTATGGCTTTGTGACCAAAAACTCCTTTAAAAGTTATTTGTGATAAACCATGTGGCACAAACCAAGTGTTTGTCAGCTGACAGTAAACTTCAGTCAGATATGAATATAGAGGATGTCTGACTTTAAATCACTACAATATCAGCTGCACCGTATTTCCCCCCACAGCCAGGAACAACACACAAAAAAAGCTACAACAACGTCATCACTTGATCTAGCATGTCATGTTTACATGTAATCAGATCATAATCTTTTAATACTGTAAGCATAAACACTGACCAATGTTTGACAATACAGGAAACATGACTTTAAGCAAACTGTCTACATATACAAGTGTTTCATGTTTTGTTTGTTAATGTACTATTTGCAAATTGTTTAATATTATAAACTTTACAAATATGGACGGTGATGGGGAAGACATCTGTACAACATTCTGAGCACAATTCAGTTCTGAAAACAAATATAAACAGATTTAAAATAAATTGACAATTTGTAAGCCTTTACAATAAACTGTTTAACTTGTGTGGGTGGTTCAATTTAAAATTGACTATATTAATGACAAACCAGATGTACAAGAGCAGATAAACAGCCTTTGTTTAGAGAACTTACTGTTAACTAACCGATTATAGCACAAGAAGAGAAACAAGAATTGCATGAATTAACAGAAGTGTCTGGCACATCAGACTTGTGAAACAGGGAATTGTGGGAAGGAACTTAGTAAAGCTATGCAAAGCAAGAATCTCTGAGCAGGAATAAACATGGTTACAGAAAACAGCGTCTGAACCATAACAAGCAATTAAACCAACTTGCTTTCTCTGCAAATGTTTGTTACTTTTATTTCCCTATAGACCAACTGGGCCAAGCTGCAGCTGTAAGCCACAGCACACAAAAACAACAAACGCATCTATTTTAAAACTCAAATAGGCCCTAAAAATGAGAAAGAAATAATCATATTAGCATTCATCTTTGAATATTACCAAAAACAGGATGAGGCCAAAAACTGTAAAAATATCAACACAAGCCAAACTACCGCAATTCACACGCATCTTAAAAATCTGCAACTCTAGATATATTTTAAGATACACAGATAAAATGTGCCTAAAGATTAAAAGATTTCTCTTAGGGGAAAGTTCCACAGCAAATGTGTTTCTCTCAAAGTCAAGAGTCTCTCAAAGTCAACACAGCCTGCCACAAATCTAGCAATTACTACCATAAATATTCAAGCTATTATGTAATTCATGGATCCTTGACAAATATATAATATATCAGAAGAATTCATCATTAAATTTAATTTCTCCAATACATTTTCCAAATTGGCATGGAAGACATGAAAATTCCAGCAAGAATTGTCCCACTAACTCGGCATATTCTTTCCATTTAAATCAGCAGAATCTTGCTTTTAAACATTTATCACATTTAATCATTCCCATAATCTGGAGGAACGTGCTTTTCCACTGATAGGGCATCTGAAGTGAAAAGAAAATTTGTCACGATCAAGGAACAAAATGAATGAAACATTCATTTTGGTTGCATAAACAACAGCTTTCAGATCATATGAGAAACAGAACTTTCAATGCTAAGTAGCGGCTTCAGGTCGCACAATAGGTTTGCTAGCTTGCAGACACAAGCATATAATAGCTAACCAAACACAACTTATTGATTGACAGGAAGTGAACCAATTCTCACGGATCAGGACTGAGCAGCTGAGCAGACATTTTCAATTGTCCATCAACTGCAAGAAAACTTCAGCATTCAGGATGGCTCCGTTAAAAAGCACCAGGCACTATATATAACAGTCCAATGTCCTTCAATCACAAAATACCAGCTCTGATATATTTCAATGAAAGAAAAAGCAGTAATGTAGTACTGTAGACCACCAACACTCAACGTCTCATAGTCAATGTTATGTTTGCAGGCCTCAGTTGATGCACAATGTTTATCTGGACAGGAAATGGACGTAGGCATTGAGCTGTATAATCTGCTGAGAGCGACAGAAAAGCATGATGAGTAGACCTGAATGTCATCCAAAAAGGGGATGTAGGTGGTGACTCTGCACCCAGAGAACATAAATTTCCCACCAATGATGTTATGATGTTTTGCAAAAATGTCTTTCACATTTAATCATTATGATCTATCAGATAACGGTTCTGAATTATAGCGTCAACCGGCTCTGTATCAGATGCATAAACGCGCATGACTGCGTGAAAATGTCAACAAAACGCAACGTCGCGCAGACGCGTCGCGCAGCTGCACATGCGTCGCAGATCTGCTCGTTCAGTCTGCATGTTTCCAGTCATGCTACAGACTTTACAGCATATAACCAGTTTCATCTACACCATTGTAAGTACATCAAGCATCTAATACCACAACTGAACAAATATTTTGCACATCCTTTGAGGTCTAAATATACAAGTAAACGAGTTAAGGTGTTATTTGACGTAAACCCTGAATGCTTACGAACATCAAACCCAAATCCAACGTCAAATGTACGAAACGTTAGTTGTTTGGCTATAATAAACTAACCAGGAGGTTATAATCTAGCGCATTAAACAGGTCCGTCAATCGCTGTTAATCTGGCGGTATAACGCGACGCCCGCTGCGCATGTCTGTAACATAAGACCCCCCGCGTTTGATATAACGCAACTGATCTTCAATACCGAAAATTACACCGCAAATCAAGCAAATGCACAAATAAAACCACATCTCTGCGTTGTTTTAACGTGCTTTAAATGAACACTAACAAGCAAATATAAAGCTTATTGAATTGGCGCACCTAGCAGCACAACACGAGCGCCATGTCCATCCACCTGCGTAATTCAACGTTTGCCATTAATCTAACGACACAGTATAAACACATTATTCGGACTCACCCGTCAGGTAACGGGACCCACAGCAAAATACGATGTTTGTGTACAAAATAAAATCAGTATCGGTTTGGTTTGACGGTGGTCGCTGCTGTACCGCTTGTCGTAACGCTCCGCTTGTGGATCTGCAAGCCCCGCCCACCGTCACTATATCTGCGCCTCGACCCTGTTACGTTTCTTAAATCACGTGACACACGGGAATTTCTTTTCCTTGGGATAGTTACGTGGATGCAGAAATTTTCCCGTTACACGGTTACTGGATTATTCTAGAAATATCCGTGAGAATAAAATATAGACATTTAAGTGTTATATAAATATGTTGTACTATATGGGATGAAATTGATCAAAACAAGCGCTGTCGTGTTCAGTCGTACTGATGGTGCACATAGTTACCTAATGCAGGACATTTGTGTAATTCACTAATAGTTTTGCATAATTCAAATACTCTAAACTAAACAAATTGAGAAAAACTTGAACTCCAGTCAAACCAGTCAGTAAACGAAATACAATAAGTTTTACTTTAAATGCCCCAAAGCCTTTTATTCAACACATAAAAAGATACCTTTAAAATTACATGGGTGACTTTGTTTTTACTTTTAACTATTTTTAAGGTTATTAAAAAATAACACAAAAGCAATTTTTCATGGATATGTTCTCAGCACACAAATGTAATCAATGTTTCACCACATATTTACAAATAAAATGCTTACATCAGAATCTACACAGATCACAGTCGGCTCATTGGCAGCAGTTATCTGTAATGTTTACAGCAGATGACCGTGTAGTTCCCTTGTCATGTGAAATGCATAAATGTAGTTGAAATTATTTGACATTTCTACTTCTAGAAGATCCTATTAACCATCTGCCTGCCTCTCAACTAATCACACAATTTATACCTAAAAACAATTCTTAAGAAGTCCGTCCAGTCCGGTTTTGCTGATAGTCCCGTATGCCTGAGAGTAACTGCCTAGTTTGGCACGGGGGTCTCCGGCAGCAGAAACGTTTGCATTACTCTGAAACACCTTCTTGCTAAACCTCGGAGGAAGCTTGGCATCACGTGACTGTGAATTGGACCTCTGGTTCTGCAAAGGTAGAAGAGAAGATTTCAAAAACCGAAAGCTGTTAAAGGTGGTATAGTATGATATGATCATCTAATGGACATTGAAACATGGAGGCACTAGAACAGATGGTGTACAACCTCCTGACATGTGTCAAAAACTGAGGGGGCATCTCAATATGGTGCTCATATCTACTGTCACATACTCAGAGTCAACCAATGGACTGTGTTGGCAAGAGAAATTGGAAGGTTCGAAAATGAGTCACGTGTGTTTTATGCAAACTAGAAACATTTGTGGTGTGACAGGCATTTACATTTGTTCAGACGCTTTTATTCAATGTTGCTTTCAGTGTATTTAGGGAAGACACATCTTTGAAAATAATTTTTACTCTTGTTGGCAATCGAACCCACGATTCCTGGCATTACTCTAAACTCATCGCAGCTACTCTAAACATTTGCTGTGATTTTTTTAAACATTCAACAGGTAATAAAATATGTCTGTCATACAGACCACTAACCAGACGAGCGGAGGTGATGCAGAGCCCAGGGGAAACCGTGGGGTCATCTTTGCGAAGCAGAGGATTATTCTGGGGCTGTGCTAAGGTGAGAGAGAAAGAGCTTGTCCGTGCCACTGGGGCAGAACGCCCCCGCTGCTCTCCCCCCTGAGGAAAATGTAAAGATTTAAATGCATGGGAGGCTGAGACAAGGCAATTCTATTGGTTGAAATTATCTGGACCTTATCACATTTTACAACACTTAGATACACAATACATACACAATCCTTAGATTAGTATAGATACACAATCCTTACTACAAAATATGTCAGGAGAGAGTGTTGGATTTACCATAAAGCTGTTAGCGCCACCTGTAGGTAGTACACTAGCAGTTTCTGGATTTCTCCTCCCCATTCTGTGCAGCCCTGTAAGATGGTGTGGCGGTTTTCCTAAACCGTCTGGAAATTAAATGACAGTTAAATAAAAATCGTTTCATACAGTACAAAAACAGAAACAAGGATTTCAATGATAAAAATTGTAAGCTCTATGTACATTGCAGGTACATATGCTAGTGTTTACATACAACTGAGTGTGTAAGTGTAATAGTGCAGCCAATATTAAACATAACTCACTAGGAACGTGTGTGATGGGGTTATAGGAGGTTTTGGCCACACTGGGGCTCACTGCTGGACTGCTGTTCTCAACAGTGGAGTGTGTTTGCTCAGGCCTGTAAGGAGGTTTTGGGCCAGTTCCATTATGACTCGTCTTATCATTGGGAAATTTCCTCCCATCATCTCCATGACATCCAGCTGTTGTTTCATTTGTTTTGTCCAATCCACTCTCTCCATGAACTTCCGTGGTTTTAAAATGAGGCTGTTTTTGTATTTGTCGACTAGCCCTTTTTTCCAGGATCATCTTTCAGAGATTGGGAAGAAGAAAAGGAAAGTCATTTGAGGTATTTTCTATGGTGTTATTATTGTAAATAAGCTTCAGTAACCGATTATGTGCGCTCAGTCAATGTGACAGTGATGCTTTTAGAAGAAAGTACATTTTGTCACTGTGACACAGCATTTGTTAACACAACAGAGATCAGATGACTGTGTACACTCACAACATTATGACAGCTGTGTTGAGAAAGCACACATTGTAACAGGACAAAGATGAAAGTAAATCTGTTTAAAATAAGAAAGCAACAAGTGAAAAGTTTCCTCCCACCTCGTAGAGTTTGTTTCTATACTGAGTAACAGACAGCTGGATGTCATCGTCCACCGGCAGAATGACATCATAGTCCAAACTCGGTTCTCTTGCTGGGTTGTGAAATCTTGCATGGAAAAGGAAAACATTTACATTTAAGCTACATTTTTTTAGTAGTTTCTCCCGTAGAAATCAAACCCAGAACCTTACATTAGCACCACTAATGCAATGCTTTACCAGTTGAGCTACAGGGACACCAGATGGTTATTTTTCACATTCTTTTATTCATCTATACACTAACTTGTTTATTTAATATTCAAGCCATTGCTTCATATGTTAATGTACTTCAGTCAAGATGAAACAGCTTTCGCAATCCACAGTGATACACATTTTCAAGTTAAACATTGATGCATAAAGTTAACATTAAGGTTTAAGTTGACCCGACAGACTTAAAATCTACAGCTAAAATCACAGCTTTAAATATGATTCGGCAAATGCTAGTGCAAGACAAATGCAGGTGATTATTAAGGAAAGAACATTCTAGAAAGCATTTCATTGGATACAATGTCTGTCCTCCTAGGAAAGTGAAACTGTAAATATTAAATATGTTTACCCACTAAAAGTTGTAGTTAATTTTTTAGTTTTAGAAGAAAACACATACAGTATTATGTGCAGTAGAAAAACAAAGCTAACAGACTTTAAATCACAAAGTTACAGTTTTGATGTCATGGGCTCCATGCAAAAGTTAACAGGGCCAATGAGGGCCAAAAAGTCAATATAGGACCCTGGACTCACCTGGACACATAAGGGTGCTGCAGAGCCTCCTCTGCGTTCAGTCTTTTGTCTGGATTAAAAACCAGCAGCCGCTGCACTAAATCCAGGGCGTCAGCAGGACCTGATGACTGCAGCATTTCATTCAACCGCACCTGAGGTCTAAACACACGTCCCCATCACACACTATATCAGCAGACCTGCCGAATACCAGCTGAATATTCAAGTTCAGCTGAGCAACACACATACAGTGAACTATGTCCTAGCTAGCTGGGATTGAAGTTAACACAAAGATAGAATTTTTAAATGAACTTGTATATTGTATATAATGAACTTGTATATACTTGTAATAATTTGTATATTGTAATAGAAATTAACTGCACAATAAAATAATATGAATACATAAAAATCAATTATATACAAATACAACATAAATACATAATTATTGTACAATATTTGAAAATTGTTTAAAATATTGTAAAACATATTTTTAATTAAATGTACTATATTAATTATTATGCTATAGTAAGAAAAGAAATATTTACAAATAATATACAAATCATTTTGAGGAAAGTACCACATACCTAAGCAGCATTCTTTGAATCACAGATGCCCCATATTCTGATCTGATTGCCATCACATCTACAAAAATCACATGTGGTTTAGTCCTAATACTGAAGGTTGTTTAGTGTCGAATACATGGAAACAGATATAAACTCACCCTCTGTGGACGGATGTGGGATGGCACTCATGATTCTCTCAATCTGGTTAATGGTGGAGGTCCCGGGAAACAGCGGTTTTCCCAGGAGCATCTCTCCCAGGATGCAGCCGATACTCCACATGTCCACACCTTTGGTGTACCTGCAGTAATCAGTGGACTTCCATAACATACCAAAAGGAAGCTTTTAATGGGATTTACATCAGTATATTTTGTAGGCCACATACCTTGTAGATCCCAGGAGAATTTCCGGGGCTCTGTACCAACGTGTCGCTACATATTCCGTCAAGGCGGGATTAACAGAATCCTCTTGGATCTGATAGAGGGATCTCGCCAGGCCAAAATCACACAGTTTTAAAAAGCAGTCCGAGTCTAGTAATATGTTGGATGGCTATAAGAGATACAAAGACATAAGTAACTGAAACCAGGACTGGTCTCCATCAGTTTTTAAAAGCAAAAAGTTAAATATATAAGTTACATAACTTATATCTATAAAGCATAATCCTATTAAAGATGATTATATGAAATACCTTTTGGTCCCTATGTATGACATTGCCTGAATGCAAGTATTTGGTCGCTTTAAGAAGCTGGTACATAATGTAACGCTTGTGAATGTCTTTCAACAGATTTGCTTTCTTTATTACGGCATGCAGATCTGTGTCTGAAAGGAAATGATTCTCATACAGTTAAACAGCATCTTGGCATGAGGGAGTTTATTAGAATTAAACTATATCACACAACATCTTACCCATGTATTCAAACACAAGGTAAATATCTTTGTCATTTTGTGCTCTGATGACATTCAGTAATTTGATTATGTTAGGATGGTCGCCAAACTCCTGCAAACAAAATAAATGTTGAAAATGAAACACACCTGGCAATGAAGATTTACAGGCCATAAATATAACATACATATCATTAAACAGCTTTTCCTCAGTATTTTATTAATATTCAGGCATTTTTTACTATGGTTATTCCTACTGTACTTATTCGGTGCATAAAGTGAAAATAAATATTTTTTAAATTTAAAGTTTGGTCAATGCAAAATATTCTTACCTGGAGAAACATAATTTCTCTGAATGTTCTCTGTGAGAAATGAAACAGGAAAGCAGACAAATGTGAATATGAGAATGTTAAATACTCATTTAATCGCATTAACCCTTAACACTATAACTAACTATTTTTCTTGTCTCTAACCTGAGCATCTGTTTGATTCCTAAAAGCGTCAAAGATTTTTTTCACAGCAACTGTCTCTCCAGTTTTCCTGTCCACAGCCTTCCAAACAATCCCATATGCCTGTGAGGAACGGAAAAGAAAGCGATGGAATTATAACTTACTGAAGGAAAACACACAGTGTATAACTTCAAAACCAGTCGTCATGGAAGAGTTTCCATGAAGCCCTAATTTAAGTCTTTTGTGCTTGCTGCAGTTTCCACCTATTTGTGGGACAAATGGGGTCAAGTGGTGTTAAGAGCAAGTATAATGTTCACACAGTGCCATTAATAAACCTGAGGCTGCCCTTTCTATTGTTAACACACAAACCTTAATGTTATCCTTTTTTATACAAATATTACACATTTTTGTTTATGTTTGTTTGGGCAGAGATTAAACCAGCTACATGAAGGTTAAATCAAAACCACAGGAAAACATTTAATTTATAAATCTTTATATCAGTATTTTTCCCATACATTGAGCGCTTCAATTAAAACACACAAAACTGTGACTGTACTGTACTTGTGTAGTCGACATAATTAACATAATAAATAATATATAATAATATAATAAATAACATAATAAATAACATAATTACGCTTTACTGAGGACTTTGGTTCCTTTTAAAGTCATATTTCACAGACTACGTAGAACAGCATGTGATTGACACATGAACCTTGTAAAGTTATTATACAGTAAATGATTAAAAAAAGTCACTCTGTTCCATTTCCTTGTTGAAAGTTTAAACAAGAGCCACAATCTTTGTTCCTGTGGCATAATACAGGTGAACCAGTAGCGTTACCACCTGCTACAGTCCTGTGAAGCATATGGTCTGTGTAACAGAGCCAGTGAGGAAACAATACCTCTGTTATTCTCTATAAGCAACTCTTCACTCAACAATGATGGATTTGAAGGTTCTGCGGAGCGTCTTCAAAAGATGCATTGATGTTATTTATACATGAGCAAATACGAGCCGGTTGCTTATTACATAACTGGGGTTTATAAAAGGTCATTGAGCAACTTACCCCTTTTCCAAGTCTTCTTTTTATCTCGTACCTCAAGGTGATGTGCTCCTCCACCTCCGTGATGTTCATCCTGTATCTTGTTTTAGCACTTACAGTAAAAAAAACTTACTGTATTTTATTCATGACAATAAACGCCTGGTTACACCTTCGCCGCAAGAAACTAACCTCGCCAACAGACTTTGTGAAATAAAAACAAACACAAAAGCACGTGTGTCCGCTAACCTAGAAGCTATTGCATTTCTCCATACATTTCCATAGAAATGCGAAATCGTCACGCATTCATTTTAATTATTAACCAACATATTTAAAAAGAATACATGCTGTCTTTACTGAACCTGCTTTTCCATAGACTGGACGAATATCGTGTTCGTGTCGTTTGGCTTTCAGTATTGATAACTTCAGTCGATCACAAGAGTCTCAAAGTTGTGCATCGATGCTCTTTGTGATCGTTTGTCGCTATGGAGACCAACTCCGCGGAAGAGGACGCGACCTCTTAAAGGAGCCGCATGTTTGCTGTGCAAGATGTGCATTAGTAACGTTATATATCTGCCATGAAGTACGATTCATAGACAATATTTTCTCAAAAATACTGTCATGCCAACTTCAGGGTCCACCAGGTTTTATAAGAACTCATGAAAATGAGAAAATGTTATAACATTGTCATGCAACTGGTCACACAAAGTCACACATACAGCACAGAAGAGCAATCATATTTCTTTAAAGTTAATATGTTGTCCATTTCAAAATATGTGGCTTTATTTACAATGGTCATTTAATAAATATGCCTCAAACTGAAGACACACCAACACCACATCAGGAAAACAGTACAGTATGTTCTGAATCAAGCTCTCCATTATCCGGGCAAGTTTAAAGAGTTTAAAGAAGTGAGTTTAACTTAAATGATCTCATATGAATACTAATGGGAAACAATATTTAAAACAGAACCAAAATATAAAGCTGGGGAAAAGATTATCATTATTAATACTCATTTAAATGCATTCAATGTAAAATTTAATATTCAAACTTTATTCTGTAATATGATTAAAACTATCAAGCTATATGTTTATCTATTACATGAATTAGGAGTCAGCAACTCTTCCTCAGAACACACTCTATATATTTAAAAGTATATATCCATACATAAAGTTCCCTACAATTTATTTTGTTATTGCCAAACTAATATATTTTATACACTATAGCTGGACACAAAACAAAATACAGGCATTAACAGGTAGTAAAAGACTTTTAAAAGAAACCACATCTCTGAAGAACACAGTTAAATATATAAAGACATGATCAGCCAGTTCGGAGCAACACAAGTGGATATAGACTCTCTACTGTGAAAGAGACAATGAAACAAAGAGGCGACGCTTGTGAAAGGAGATCAGAATGATCAGAAAAACGTTTATGAAGAGTGTAAGAATCGATTAAAGGCATTGTAGGCAGACTCCAGATCAAACAGCATCTGGCGAACCTGAGAGTCATCCAGCTCATCGGACGCAGACATGCTGCTCAGTGTTGTTAACCTGTCAGAAGACAACAATATGATCTATGTATGCATGTATGAATTCCCTTTACATTGAACCAAAGCAGCATTAAAACTGCCCTTGACAACAGGGGTTGGTTTGGGGCAGAGCAGGAATAATTTGGCCTGGCATTTATGCAGCATTGCATTTTTCACACAAAAACCTAAGCAGGCAAAAAGCAGGACGCCTTTATTCAAATGCAAGAACACTGAAAAAAACGTTTCATAATGTGGAGATAATAACTGCAGTGACATTAGGCTCACCACAGGCTGACTTTGTCCTTGGCTTCTGAATCTGGGGGCATGTTGCTCATTCGATTCATGGTCTCCATCAGCTCCCTCAGGTCAGGCTGTATCTATTTAGCAATAATAAGAATCAATCCGTTAAAAGTGTTTAACAGGCTCTGAATAATTCTGTCAAACTAGTGAAGCTAATTCAGTCTTTGGCCAGACTGTGAAATACCTCATCCATGGCACGAATCTCCAGTCGAAGTTTGTCCATCACTGTGATAAACAGCTACACGGCACAAACAAAAGCACAAACACATTTAAAAAAAGAAAACACTCAGTATGTATTAAACAGATTGTATTACAGTAGCAGAGCTCAGCACTTAATATTCATTTATTTTTATACGTAAAGCACCATTTAATCAACTGCTGGGGAGCACTGTAACAAATCACATATGGTATTGTGCAAGGGGGAGGTTTAAAATCAGATAAATCTGCTTAATGGAACTGAAGGAGCAAGAAAGTATCTTCTATGTTCAATCAATAAACATTAATGGCTTCTAGAATTAAACTAGCCAAGCTAATCATTCTAGAATACTGGGTGAGGTTCCAGATACGTACAGATACTATGTCTGCAATGCATCGATTCAGGTTGCCCTTGTCATCCTTGATGGTGATTGGTCGATCCTCCTTAATTCTCTCCATGGCTAGTGGACAGTCAAGCTGTCATGGAAACAAACAGGGAAATATTAGAACAAAAGCAAACAGCATTATATAATGTTTTAATCTTCAGTTATTATCAATTACTGACAAATTACAAATATTTTTATATTTGTACCCTGTATTTACGACAAAACTCATCAATGGAGCCCACATCTGAACCCTGGACCTGTTTGAAAGCCGCCTTGTATTGGACAAGCAACCTTGAGCAAGCTCCAGTATATCTGCACAAATGAAGTAAATATTACATTTTATTTACTACAAAACAGTTACAGATAATCATACAATGTAGTACAAAAAGGAAATAACTAACTCATTAGGAGTCACACAATCTTTAATGTACGCTTTCTCCAGGGCTTGCAGTGTCTTCACCACAGCAAACAACTCTGCCATGTTGTCATACCTTTTAAAAGATAGTAAAAAGGACATCATGTGTAACATGACGACACCATTGTTCTATATTGTTTTTAAGGTGACACACTTCAGGAGACAGAATACAATGTTATTTTGTTGCCGACATAACTTACTTCTCTCTTTCTCTGGCGTTTTTGTGCAATTTAACTTCCTGTATAAGACATAGAGATTATTTAACAGACAGTAATGTCAGGAGAGTTGTATTATTACAAATGGACACAGTAACTTGAGATAATAGTGAGAGTCTTACCTCATACAGTTCTGGCTTGTTGGGAGGTGCTTATTTAGTAAAAGATAGAACAGAGAAAATTACACAAATGAAATGTAACAAAACCAAAAGGCAGTGGGCACAAGCATATAGTTTGATAGATAGGTCTTTATCATTTACTTACCCCCTCCCATTACGCCAGAGGCAGGTATTCCATGAAACATGATTGATGTCTACAAAATGAATTGAAAGCCAATCGCATTACTTATTTTCTTTAACCAAAGGTTATTATTATTGTATTAGCGATGAGAAACATACAGCAGAAACATGTATCCAACCTATTCACTGGTTTCAGAAAGTATCAATACTGGCTAAGGAAATACAATTCAAACTTGTTATAGACATATAACATATACGACTCGTTGCATTTTGTCAATCACGTGTAATCGTGTTTATGTTAATGACAAATCGTAATAAGTTTATATAATACAACATCTTTTTTCTTTGCTTTGTTTGCGGACAAATACATGGCGACGTTAGCACAGCTAGCTAGCTAAGATTACAACTTTCATTTTGCTTTAGGATACACGGGACTTTTGGCTCCTGATTTGCAATTAAATAGCATCGTTGTCATTGTGAATGTTTTAACATTAATACATTAAATATGTTTTAACAAATAGGCCCAAAATAAGACAATCCACTCACCCAAATATTGACGTCACCCACTGTTGAAAGCAGACGTCGCCTGATGATTTCGTCACGTCCTATTTTCGTCTCCACTCGTCCGTCTTTTGTTCAGCGACAATGAAAGAAAACACATCACACATTACACACAACTTGTTTTGTCTTCAATAAAAACTCCAAACTAACCACAAATAATTATTCATTATATTTAATATTAGGAGAAAACTGTAATATGTAGTTGTGTACGTTTCCTGGTAAGGGTTGCCAAGTATCTCCAATAATGCCACAGTTGATAAACTCTTTATTGCATTATCATTATAACTAAATAATAGTGCAACAACTCTTATATTAGTTGTTAAATTCTATATATATTGTTATTAAGTCTTCAGCAGATCTTACAACAATTCTTAGCAAGATTAATAACATTAATGAACGTATTGGTTACTTGCTAAGAAAACACTTGGCAACCCAGCAGCGCATTGAACGTGCGCGCGGGAACAGCAGCAGCAGCGCAGAGCGAGTCTCGAGTTTATCTAAATAACTAAAGCTTTTCGTATTTATTGTTTAATGAAAATGAAATCTACTAAGGGCACCAAAGTGACACCCAGAGAAGAGGAATGTGGAAAATGGCTTGACACGACTGAGTTAAAAGAAAAGAAACAGGTACGTTTAAACCTAATAGCTTCATTTTTATTATACATTATTTGAACATAATCTGATGCGTTTACATTGCATTGAATGCATGAGTTTTCTGCCCTGATGTTTTGCGTTTCAGAAACCGTTCACTCGTCCAGTCTACAAACTACTGAATCCTTTAGGGAGTTCAAGGAGCTACAATGTCCCTGTAGTGCTAAACTTCACCCAAACCAAACTCAACATGCCTGTCACTAGACAGAGCACCATATCAGCTTTCTTTTCTCCCAGGTCTAAAGGCAAGATATATATTAAAGACATATCTGTTTTATACCTCATTGTTGCAGACTATGTGATTATAATTATTATTATTGTGAATATTTCTATGCACAGACACCTCCGTTCACACGTGCTGTCAGGCCAAGCGAAAACATGGGGTGACTTTAGAACCATTGGAGGATGATGAAGGCGATGAAGACGTGAAAGAGCAGACTTTCCTCCAACTGATGCACGGATATGAGCCGGACAAAGAGGAGCCACTTGAAAAGAAGAGAGCTTTAATCAATTATACAGACCATCATGTGTCGGAGACACAGGAATATTGGAATAAAGAAGCATCCGTCAGGAGCGACAGTCAGACAATTCCTGAAACTGAGACTCTCTTTCATTGGGAATCCCAGAGACTCGATCCTCTGATCGTCAGGAAGCCCTTTGAGGAAGTGTGTGGGAATGTTCCTCAGGCATCAAATCCTAAAGACCTTCAGGGATTTAAAGATAAACGTGTTTTAAGAGATCCTGTCAGTACTATTGAGGGGTCTGTCTTAACCTCTAGGTCTGTCAATGCAAACTCTGGAAAACCAAATGCGTTTTCCATTGCTAGTAAGGATCAAGTTCAATCTTACTGTAAATCTAAGGCCATGAAACCAGTAGGAAAAGAAAACAGTCGGCCTGCATCGCCCATTCACAACACCCCTTTGTCTCCTTTTAAGCAAAATCTAATATCAAGTCCAGCTAAGTCCAGGTTGAAAGATAAATGTCTTTCCCTAAAGAAACTGGGAAATGAGAATTCAGGCTCGGGGATGGCAGGAGATAGACTTGCTATGTTATTCACTCAAGACTCTGAGGGATTTTGTGTGATTGCTCATCGTGAACAACACCTAAGGAGCCCATTGAAGGACCATACCAATGTGTCCGCTGGGGGGGGTTCCCAGAACAGTCCATCTGTCAGGTCTTCGGAAAAAGAGGAAGAGGATTCGGATCTTGACGTGGAAATGCTTTTCACCCAGGACTCGGAAGGAAACATGGTTATCAAGCATTAGTCCTGAACAAATAATTACATGACATACAAATGTGGCATCACAGGTGAACAATGATGACATGTTTGTTTGGAAAGATGTGATGTTTAGATGTTTGTCTTGGGTTTTTGTATAGAAGTAGATTTTACGTGTGATACACTGTGATTTTTTTAATGTGATTTTTCTTTTAAAAAGTTGTAATTAATCCATTAACATTCACTTTAAATGCTGAAATAAATACCTTCAAAATACCAAGCTCATAATGTGAACGATTTTACTTTATATGCCCTGTTGATGCTCTGCTTGCCATTAGATGGCAGAATTCACTGTGGATTTAGTCCTTAGTTTTGCTGTTACCTCAGTCTTTGGCAAACAAAAATAACATGTTTATAGATTCTGTCTGCATTTTAAGGTGCAACATGGTCACATTAAACTACGGAACATTAATACACACGTTTGTGTGTATTATGTGTGCAAATATTTCACATTCTAATATCCTTTGCCAAGCTTATGTTTTTCCATTGCTGTTCTGTGTTTAAAGTCTGAGTTAAATATGCTGTCAGGGCAGGAATCTAAGAGTTTCATTTGAAAGAGGTATGTTGACATAGTCACTATAGAAGCATTTATAGAAAGACTTCACATCAAATGAATCTAAACTGAAGTTTATTCAGAAAGGTGAAACTACTGATTAAAGTACAAATAACACTGTAGTGAGTTCACAAGTAATTTTATTTGATGGGATTTTGTGCTAACATGAAAATACTTTGGTAATGGTAAAATACAATTTGAGTGTGATTTAATACAGCGTACACAAGTTCCACTTTGTGTTTAAGAATAACCGAGGCATTTGCATTACAGTAATAACCTTTAGGTGAATGCGGTCTGTTCACTTAACCAAACAAATGTAACATCATTCCTTATAAGGACTGAAGATTGCTACATATTAACACGTGTTGGCATACATTCAAAATGAGCTTAAGTGTTTGAGGCTGTCCTGTTGAATAAACATTTAATGCATCGTGTACATTTATAGGCAGATACAAAAATGTCAGTGCAAAAATAAGAACTAGGAAACAATTGGACAAATGAAGTTGAATAGCAGGTTTTGCCCAATAATTAACCTTATGTTATTAATATTATAACTTCTGTTCTGATGGTGTTTAAATGACATATGATGTCATTCCAGTCAAGGCAAATATTTCTGAGTAACATGAGGACATAATCCTGTCTGACGTAATAAAATGCAAGGAAACAAAACTGAGCACGCTGCTTTTAAAACCATATTAAAATAATATAAAATCTTATAAAAATATGCCCATATAGGCACTCGTTCACTTGCAGAACAAAGACCAGTTATTACACTAGAATAAACTGTGTTTTGATTGTAATATTCATCGACTTACTTTGTCCAAAACATGAAGATTCATCATCTACTGATTTCACTCTAAACATATACCTTTAAACACATACATTGCTTTTATAAGAAAATGTATACATTGGGATCTGTAAACTGAAGTAATTGTTCATACTGACTGAACAAAGCTAAAAGTAAAAGAAAATACCATTGGGTGAATAACTGTTGTAATTCTTTTCCCCAAATTTATAACTACAGTGTCTTAATTTTAACTGTATTATTGCCAGATCAAGATGTACTAAAGCAAACATTTATGCAGTCACCCAAAACAAACACATAAAATGTAATTAATAATAACAATAATAATCATTCTATCATTTATATTAATAGCTTGATAATGAATTACTTGATTCATGAAAAGATGGATTAAAAATTAAACTGGTCTGGGAACAGCATAATTTGTAAATATTATCCTATTATCTTAACTGTAACTGTATGACCTTAAACTATGACTAACAACCACAGAGAATGAATTTTGTGTGTTTCAACAGTGTGACAGTGAAAGTGCTGAAGAATTCTGGGTAAGAGGACAGAAAAGATGACCTGGAAAAAGTGAGGAATCAGCCAGCAATCTTTGTGGGCTCTGTGACCAGACTGGACCCGTCCCAAACTGTTATAAACTGTTCTGGAACCGGAAACTCTTTCTGTGGGTTACACAAGCACAGAGAAACCAAGTTACAGCACAAATAATCCAAACACAATAATAATGTGAACTGTAACCACACTTACATAATCATCTTCTCCCTCTGGAACCAAAATATTCATCTCTGAACTCTTGGCACTGACAATCTCACAGTCAAGTGAATCCTTGCTCAAGTACACATGGCACCCCTCAGTTTTATTAATGGAAATGGTAGGAACTTTTCCTATTACCTGTAAGACAAAGACAACATTAGTGAAATGAAAGTTAGAGATTTGTTTTGTTCATCTGGTTCCCATTGGAACTGCTGATGGATTTTGAGAAAGGATTTTTGATTCATTTATAAAAACAAAGTCTGTGGTTAATTTTACTTCAAGAGATCACACCTCAGAAGTTACTAGTTAAATGTTACTATAGCAAATTAATTTTGCTACAAAGACTAAAATACCACAAGGGTAGATTTTTATAAATAAAAAACACTGTTGTAATATTATAGCAACTTAAATTTGTACACTTTGAATATATATGTCAGTTTTAATATTTTACTTGGAGGTACGAGTTTGTGTCATTTATGCTATAAGTCAAAATATAAATATTGCTGCCTGTTATGTTAATTAAGTCATGTTAACCCACATAAAGATGCTATTTATAACCTGTACAAAATTTAAAAAAGCAATCCCATCATCACAAGAAATCAATTTCTCTTTTGTAAACTGCCATGTAACAAAAACGCTATTTACCATTGAGAGTTATGCTCTGAAATGTTCTTTTACAGTTACGACCATCACTCATGCACATACATTAACACTCTCTATCATAACAACAACCTGGAGTGCGGATTACTCTCACTTCAGACTGCCGTATGCTACGCAGAAACGTTTATGCTAACCTGAAGCTGAACATCTTTGGAGTTGATGACTTCAACGATCCCCACCACGTTGTCAAACACAAGTCCAAGCTTCTTACAATTATCTGTGAGGAGGGAGACAGACGTTAGCCAGCCGTGGTGTGCGGCGCTGAGATAAAGAAACAGATAGCCTTACTGTATGGAAGCAGCTGGTGTTTAAAAGCTCCTCTTACCCACTATGATGGAGTTGACTTTGCCTTTAATCTGGAGTGTGGAGTTGCTACAGCTGAACACATAAACCACCTGTTTGAGTTCGGTCTCCTCTATCAGCAGGTCACGAGCTTGTTCCTGGTACTCCTGTAGGACAAATTCACACAACAGAATCAATACAAGCATGGGGTACAGTATAGGCAAGTTTACAGTGGGATCAGACGTGTCCATTTCTTACTACATTTAAACAGTATATAAACATTTTGAACAGTTATTTTATAGAACATTGTCACAGAACCTCAGTCATGACATTACATGTTTAATCTAGCAAGCATCATGTTATGTTCCTAGGTGAAAAATAGTTAGTTACAATATTATTTATTTTTGGCATTTAATTTGGTTAATTCAGTACAGTAGAAATGGAACCTTAAGTCAAACACATTGCATTGTGGGATACGGTATTCTATGTCTCAGTGATTTTGTGTCC
This sequence comes from Yasuhikotakia modesta, assembly GCA_036877545.1. Taxonomy (NCBI): domain Eukaryota; kingdom Metazoa; phylum Chordata; class Actinopteri; order Cypriniformes; family Botiidae; genus Yasuhikotakia; species Yasuhikotakia modesta. The sequence goes on along the minus strand of JBAJNP010004601.1, from coordinate 3,871 downwards.
GTTCAATGGAAATCAATGGATGCCACTGTTGTTTGGTTTCCAATGTACTTCACAATATCTGCTCATGTGAAGCAAAAAAGGTTTGGACCGACATGGAATGACTTAATTCCAATGTAACCTACCACTCTCCACTTCTTTCCCTCTAGCTCCAGCACAGGGGAATGTTTCTTGGCAGGTACACGTGCAGATGAGCTGGAGGGATGACCTTTGGCCGGAGAGCCCTGCTGCACCTTTTCCTGAGAGCGCAAGGCCGGGTTCTTATGTGTCTTCTGATCTTCTGACACATGTTTCAAACCTAGACGCAGAAGATATCACCTGATGTCAGAGATGGTTGAGGGTCTGTTCTGTGCTGATGACAGTCACCTGCCCACCTTTAGTGATGGCCTCTCCCTGGTTCAGCTGTGCAAACAGAGCAGAGTGCTGGGCTGACGTGTCGTCTGGTTTGGAGATGCTGTCTAAGAACGCTGGAGGAGGTCCTGGTGGAGGAGGTGGTGGAGGACAAGGACCATCAGAAGAAGAGGAGAATAGCGAGGAGGGGGCAACGGGACCCTGGGAAGAAGATCAGAATTAGTCTGGAATACTGCAAATATTGGACATTTGTTGACCTTCTTTTCCTATTCAAGCTTTAGGAAGTTCATGTTTGCTTCTGTACAATAAAACATTGTGGTATGGTGTGAAGTTCTTCTCTTGATCTCCAAAATAAAATCATGGTCCTAAACCACAAGCAGCTTCTAATCACTGGTGTAAACAGTAAATCACACGGTTGAGTTACCCGCAGTCTCCAGTAGGGGGAGTATAAGGCAATAGATTGGGTGTGTATCAGAAATGACCTTTGGGGTTTTAATGTTGAGAGAACCAAGGTGACCTCTGTAAGTTAAAGAACTGTTTAATCAGTTGTGAAAGTTCTATCTGCAGAAGTGTTTAAAACATTTTCCTTTACTTCCTGTAGGTTTTTAACACAACATCCCATGTTTTAAAAGACGTACATTTCTTAAGTTATTTAGTATAAGATAAACTGTGTACCCCAGAACATATTTTACCGTAGTGCCCTGTCAAGTTAGGACACATTTTGTGTTTCTCAAAATCGTAAACCCTTTTTTCATTACAAAACACATTTACATTACATTTACATTTATTTATCCATTTACATTTATTTATAATTAATACTTACTGTACTTTTATCCTAGACTACTTACAAGGAGAAAGCATTTAACATTTTGCCCTAAAAACTCAAAACTCACAGCTAACAATGCTGATTTGCAATGCCGATCCTTCAAAGCGTTAATATCAGTCCATGTGTTTCTGGCACTCTCAGAACAACTGGGAAAATCTCTTTAACCCGTCCTTAAAGTAAAAGAACAGATCGGTGTGGCACAGTCCACTATTGTCTTTGCTTGACGGCACTCTTGCGACTGTGACATTGTCAGCACAGCTGCTATTGACAGTTGCACATGGTTTCCACTTCAACACTTAAACTGGCTTAAACAACTGCTGCACACACATCATTCCCCGTCTTGTACAAACACACACACGGTCATTTAATCCCAATGCTTGTGCTGATGTTCAGCATCGGTTTAACAGTGGGGGATCTCGACCTCTGACCCTAAAGGTCAATTCTTTTGTGTAGAAGCGGATGGACAGATAAAACAATAGATAAAAATGCAAAGGTGCAAAGGTGCATTGTATTTGATGGGCTATAATAGATATTTGCAGAAGTCAAATGTGAGGTAAAATGAGGAATACATGAGAGGACAGCTTGAATTACAAGGCGTGTGTGTGAGAACAGGTGTGTAAGCCAGAGACACACTAGGCTTTTGTTGGGGACATTTCTATGGTTAAACCCCCCATGCAAAAAGACCACCTGTCCACAGCATACAGTTCTCCACACACTCAGACCTCACGGCAGGAGAGACAGCTGACACACAGTCAAGCAGACTCTTAGGTTTCTTTTGAGACACACAAATGCGCAGGAATTCTTTCACCTCCTGACAGTCGAGACTTAACAACCCAAAACGTTAAACGCATCAATGAATTTTGTTTAAAAAAACTGTTTCTAAAATGTTCTTCCTCTGTAAGATTCAGATACAGTGACGCTTGAGAAAATGACACAATTATTTTTTCTGCTTTGCACTGCACTTTGCACTTTTCTAATTTAGATTGTTTCTAGTTTCCTTTAAATAACTTTAAAATACTTAAATGACTGTTTTAATCATACAACTACAATCTATGAGTTTTGCGTTTGTGGAGAATTTTGATAGTGGAGATTAGCAACAACTGTGCTGAAATGGCTATTCTGTGAAAACACAAACAAGTTGTGTTCGGTCCCATAGTGGTTCTGTGATTTAAAGTAACACTTACAGTTTTGCTCCAGACCAAGCCAGTGGTGTGATGGTCTTTGATAAAGGCCTGAAGTTCAGTCCAGATGCTGAGATACGAGCGCACCCACTCCACATGACGGGGGTCCCTGGAGGAAAAATTCACAAAACACTTTAAAGGAAATACTTAATCAAATAGTAAATGTATGTTTCATAGTAAATGTATGTTCTGCTTACATTACTGAAAAAGTAATTTGATAACTGATACAACTATAAGAGAACATTTTGAGAACATAAGCCAACATTCTGAGAATGTTCCCTCTTAGCAAGGAACAATTGTATTTATCAAAATATCATGATAGTACTATCAAACACCATCACCGTATTATAGTAACCACCATGATGGTTTTGTAGGAGTTAATTTATCATTAACAGGTTAAAATGATATAATGTGTCACAAAACAAATTCACACAGTAAACTAACGTGTCTTTGTAGTCTTTTAGCACTCTGTTGGTGTAGAACATCGCAGCATCATTCATCTCCTTCACGTAGGGTCCTGGTTTCTGACACTACAGGACACATACAGAGAGAAAACAACATTAACTGTACAGCAGATAAGAGAAGCTAATGTATTCATAAAATGACACAATCAGGACCTAATTTTACTGGAATACGGACCCAGCCACATTTAAGTTTCTATTAAGTAACTTGTAAAAATGTTATTTTCAAAGTTCTGGGAACGTTCAAAACATCCAGTTTTCAGATGTTGTATTAACGCTTTGCTTGGGTATAAGAACGTTGTGCAACTTTTTACAACATTCCACCAACTATTAAAAACAGCGTTTTTGATATGTATGATACACAACTTTAAAACGTTCTACTAATTTTACTTCAAGAACGTTTTTTAAAAACTTTAAACTCAACTTTAGTCAATGTTCTGACAACATTCCCTGTTAGCTTGGGAGGCATTCATGTCCATCCCTGACATGACTGCCGCTTGTGTGAGAAGAAAAGGCTTTGAAAAAGTTGTAAACACATCTTGAAGGAAAAGACAGCAGTGGTCTCTTAAAGCAGAACAATGATGAACTCCAGAAACTTCTCTGTCAGATTTCACGTTGAGGAGATTAGATACAGCCATCCACGGTATGAAGAACTCAGAAGAGCTTCAGAGGAGTTTACACAGCAGAAAATAAACAAAAACTCAAATATCAGTTGTGGTGGTCCACTCACTAATGTCTCAGATCATTTATTTAAGGTCAGCCTGATGTCACTATCAAAGAAAACACGCCTAATATGGACACAGCAGATAATGTCTGATTTTTACATGGTGGGCTTCCATCAGTTAATCAATGTCTGATGATTGCATGATAAGGCACAAGCCGTGACCAACTCTGAAAGTGCAACCATAACCCAAAATGACTCAAAACAAACGAGACGCATAAATCAAACCAAATGTTTCCTGGTCACTTCAAATGAGCGTTTCTGCTAATTCCTCAAGAAGTGGGTTTTGTAAAGACATCCATTTGTAAATGGGTTGTACCATGACGGACATGGG
>JBAJNP010004600.1:0-32794 GCA_036877545.1 Yasuhikotakia modesta | reverse complement strand
CACAGCACTGACTGTGTAGAAGGTCTCCTGCTCCACCTGGACTGGGTGTTCAAACCATACGGAGAAGGTGTTGCTGGATCCGTCTGAAACGAATTTGGTAATGTTCTGTGCCAGGGTCACGCCTTGGCGCTTGAGTTCGATCTTGACGCTGTACTCCGCCTTCCCGCCGCTGGAACCGTACAAGCCAAGCCCAGCAATGAAGATCCTTTTGTCCACAGCAAACTGGATGCTATCGCAGCGTCCGCGATAACGCCACTGGTTACTGCGGTAAGCGGAGGACTGGAAGCGGTGGCACCGCTGCGGCGTCAGTCCCTTTCGTTTCTGTAGGGGGAACTCCAGCTTGGGCTTATTGGTCGCAGTGTACCACAAAAAAATATCATGAGTCTCCTCCAGCGTTAAAACATCTGACTGCGCAGCTCCATTAGCAAATTCCTCCAGGGTCATAGATGGGATGCGAACCAAGTAGAGAGCCTTGCCCAGCACTGCTCTCTTGTTACGAGCGGTTGGCCCCAGTCCCTGCCTTTTGCATTCAGCCACAGCCCAGTCGAGAGCAGCCTGGAAGACTACAGCCTCCCGGGTGTTGAGCGTCTCACGCTGCAGTATGATCTCCAACGTCTGAAGATCAATCTCACAGAAGCCTTCAGAGTGAAGAGCCAGTTCAGCCTGGGCATCAATGACCTCCCAACATCTCTGCGTCAGTTCAGGCTCCTCAAACAGCCGACTCTGGGACAGCAGTACACAAGCGTTTTTGGCCTCCAGGCTGGTCTCCAGAAAGGTGACGCAGGCCTTTGCCAGCGCAGGCACTATATACTTTTTGGCAGCGTACAGAGTGGCCAGCACTGTGTCAGCTTCCAGTTCAATCTCGTCGCTGTACATGTACCTGGATGTGAGGAAATGGAAAAACAACTTAGTTACTAACAGTCTGTTTTAGTGGTAGTAAAACAAATCACTGAAACTAGCAGCAGATGATTGAGAAATAACGATGTAAAGGAGCACTTACTTCAAAAGCAGTAAAAAGGCAGCAGGCTCCACGTCAGGTATATGAATCTCTGATTCTCCTTCAGCCAGATCACTGTAAAACATGGCACCAAAAACAGAGCTCCCCACCGCCAGCACATACTGCAGACATAAACGTTACACACGGTCATTAACAGCTGATGGAAGCCACCTGAGATATGTTCTGATAGCAGAAAAACTCTCACTTTATGTGCTGGAACTTTCTGTGATGCACCAGGAGGACCCACAACAAAATGAACATCTGCCATGAGTTCGTTATTGAACATTAAAGCATTCCTGGAGACAACGACACATCACAAAACATCACAGTGTTGGACTGATATCATCCAAACAGCAACATCTACTGACCACACCATGTCCTTACCTCTCACGCAGCGTGGGGTGAGTGTTCTGCCAGCTGGCGGTCTCTACGTTATTGTTGTTGATGTTCTGCTCAGAGCGTGTTGAAGTCGGGGTGGTCACTGTCTGAGTGACCTCAACGATGGTCTTCTTAGCGGTCACTGCGGCGCTGTTGCTGTTGGGCAGGTTGGTGTTTATGCTGGCAGGGAAGAGTTCTGCAGCCATCTTCTTCCTCAAGGACAAAGTCACGATTTCATAGCATACCGGCAGCTTGCTCAGCTGTTTCCCACTTTTTCTAGTCCTCTTTAGGGTTTCTGGAAGTAGAAGGAGAAACGTCAGAAACTTCATGATCCTGCCATATAGGCAATCTGGCGTCGTTGGCATCAGCGGGTCTGTCCAGCAGCCTGTCGAGGAATTAAAAGGCAGGTGTAGCGGAAAAACAGACCCGGTTGATTTAATTAGAAACTACAGGACGCACATGTTTTCCTGTTTGGAGAACGCAAACGCGTTTACGTAACAATCCAGATCGGAGACTTTTCCCTTATTTTATCCTCATTGCATCCCTGAATGATCTCCCTTAACAGTTTTATACAGTATTGCGCGCCCCGAGAATTGCTTCAATGATCGCACCCGAGTCCGGGGTCCGAGTCGACCGCGAGAGCCGCTACTCGGTGCCCGTCATCCTGCGTGTGTGCGGTGCGTAAGCTGCGTGTGTAGTAAAGCCTGTTTTGCGTGCGGTAAAGGCTGTTTTGTGTGCGGGAGCGGACGCCCAGCCCTCCGCAGTCGAATCAAACCTGCGGCTGAACTGGACGTCAGTCCCGAAGCCCCGCCCACCGCCGGTCGCCCCGCCCCTCCCTCGCGCAGGCAGAATTTAACCCTTCGCGCCCCAGTATGTTCACGTCATCACTGCCACAAACACGGCGCTTAAGTCACAATGCGCGTCTTACGTAATCGCGACCCGTGCCAACGTCACGTAAGATCAATGACACGTTTATACTGTAGGAACCAGCGCCAAGCTTTTCACGAGTAACTTTTAAAACTAACACAAATCTCGCGTCGTTGCGTTTTCAGATGCATCGATCTCTGCTGACGCAGCTTCATCCGACGCCGTTTATAACTTACCGATAAACACCTGCAGCAAATCTTCCCATCGTCGTTATTTACTGTTAATATGCCAGTAAATATATCGATCATTCTAGCGAGCGATGTTGTTACAGAGCGGCTGCGGGCATGAGATGAAGCAGAGCCGCCGTGCAGCAGAACGACTCTCCGGTCGAAGTAATAACATTACCCACCGATCCCGACCCAATAAAACAACAGCGCAGAGGAACCGAAACGGTACATGATCCGTCTTTTCTTTACCTCACTGGACCGAGCGAAGCGCAGCTGTCGGGAAAACACCTTCAGTCGGGCTGTTTGGAGGCTGTGTGGCGGCAGGAGCCATGTTAGATCCGGAGTGCGCTGCGAGAGGGGGCTGGCCTTACATCACAGCCCCCCGGATCTCCGACAGAGGGCTCCGGCGCTGGAGGCTCGACCCTCCGCCTGCGACAAGCGGCGCAACATTTAGACAATGATGTTTCTGCAGTTACTGAAAGGTTTCAGATGCACAGCTGCAATGTTACTCTGATGCATCAGGGCGCTTTTGCACCAGAGAATCTGCTTCATGCATTTAAGTCTGTTGAATTTATAATATTATTTCTGTAAAGTATCTTTACAGATTGATTATAAAACAGATGGCAAAAATATTTATATGCCTATTCGTATTAATGACACAGCACGATTCCCTGCACAAGAGAAAATCATTTACTCTTGAATCGTCTAATAATAGCAAAAATCACACTAAATTATAGTACAATAATAACAAGAAAACGTTTCTCTCTTGAGAAGAAATGTTTTTCTTTCAGTTTATTATGAAGTAACAGTTTCATGTATAGTTCAGATGTATAATGATGAGAAGTTTGCAGTAATTGCAGCAGGTCTTGATTAACATGCAGTTATTCCCACTGTGGCAAAATCAAGCAAACGATCATTTTAACAATCACAGACTAATGAAGCACAAGGCCAGAGTCTTTTTTTGCAGCACCTAGATCAGAAAACCATCATTTTAAAAGTCAGTAACATTTATTTCAGTAAGACGTAAAGAATGTAAATGTATTAAAATAGTATCAGACACAGATTTCAGCAGGTGTTATGAGGGCAGGTGTGTCCCTATAGTGTAGCTTCAGATAGGATCTTAGCTGGTCGTCTTTAAAGATGAGCTCATTAGCTTCGTATTGGGACAGAGTGAGTTTACTCAAGAACTTATAAGTAGGTGGAAGAGAGGAATATTTACTCCCACAGAGTGACTCCAAGCCACATTTAAAGGTTCCCACAGGGACACTGTGTTCTAGATTCAACATCAAGTCAAGGAGAACCTCAAAAAGTATTTATAATCTATGAAAGGTCACTGGCTGAGAGAGACGTTTAGCCTGGATTTCTGATAAACTCTGCAATCATGTTTCAGGTTGGTGTAACTTTGAAAGTTTGTGTCCAGACGCTGATTAAAACTCTGACTCCCAAACTGTCGATTTGTGTTTGTAGATCCGTGTCTGTATATCCCGCGATTCGCCCACATGTTGGAGTTTGGTGAGAAGACTCATGAGGTTTCAATGACTGCTCTCAGACTGCTGCAGAGGATGAAACGCGACTGGATGCACACGGGCCGGCGTCCGTCAGGCTTGTGTGGTGCAGGTACATTATTTCACGATGACATGGTTAAATTAACCAGGACTAAATATACTTATGAACTTACATAGTTTGTGTTTTATGGATTAACGTTTCATGCTTTAGTTTGTTAAATGATTCTAGCTCAGGCAATGGCAAAACACTTTAACAGCTCAAAATAAAATCAGCCTGTTCCTCGTTCCTTCTGCATGCCTGTCAGATCTAAAGTAAATCTCTAGTTCTTAATGTGGTAAAACTTTGACACGGGAGCTGGAACAGTGAGTTCTGAGATAAAAACAACGGCACTATAAACGCCTCACTGCCACATGGATGGTGGTGGCCTCTATTTAAAGCAGAACACTTTCTGCGTTCCGTCTTCAGCAACTCCCTGATGATGAGGAATAAAACACTGACTTTCCTGTCTGTATCTCTGTTTCATCCCTGTCTGTATCTCTGCTTCATGCCTGTCTGTAGCTCTGTTTCATCCCTGTCTGTATCTCTGCTTCATGCCTGTCTGTAGCTCTGTTTCATCCCTGTCTGTATCACTGCTTCATGCCTGTCTGTAGCTCTGTTTCATCCCTGCTTGTAGCTCTCTCTGTCTCACTTTCTCAGCCTTTACTGCAATATCTGAATAATTAATAATTCATCATTAATCATTCACATGTTCAGATGTAAATGGCAGGTTTCTAGCACAAGAGAGTAAACACAAGTACATTTTACCTTCTTGCTAAAACTGTAAGAGTCAAAATGCAAGCACCAAAGTGAAAGATTTATACTCATTTGAATGTACACATATCTGTTTTTAAAATATTTTAAAGCTCCGTGTGGCTTTTGTTTTATCACAAAATGTTTTATGTGCATCTATAAATATATATAGATAATGATCAGAAATTAAATATCTGAGTGATTCTGTACCTACAAAGCTCTTACATTTTTCAAGAGTAATAAAAATATCGCACCCAAGTCGATATTTCTCATTCTGGGATGGATCTGCATGTAAGTCAGGGGTGTATAGACATACAGAAAATGTCCTCTCAGCGTTTTATGCATTGTTAGTGTTGACCAGCACTGAAATGTCACCCACATGAAGACAGCATGGTTTGGGGGAAACCTTTCTCCTCATTGTGTCCCTCAGCTCTACTGGTGGCGGCCCGCATGCATGAGTTTCGGCGGACGGTGAGAGAGGTGATCTCTGTGGTGAAGGTGTGTGAGGCCACGCTCAGAAAGAGGTGAAGATCCTATCACAACACCACAAACATCAGCAGTGACCCGATGCTTCACACTCAATCTTCACACAGCCAAATGTCTTAATATACAGAATACAATATTGAACAACTATTCTCAAAGATGATAATCATTCACTTTACTGTTTTTACACAATATCACAGTAACAGGAACAGAGTAAGTTTGACAAAACGTTACTACGTCAGTTTGTTTAGCATTTTTCTGTTCACACAAACGGCTGTTGATTTATTTTTACATGTCTCTAACATTTCTATTCTAATATTCTCTAATATTTCTACACAGAAACATAACATGGAGGCATAAGTACTGAGAAGCACCCAAGTATTAGCAGTGAATTTTCTGTGATGCTTTGTGATGTTTTGTGATATCGGTTGCTCTCTATCATTTTTGATACAGTTACACAAATCATTATGAATTTCAGATATCATTGTCAGAAAGACGAATGTCAGTTTTGCAGCATTTCTCTGTCATCCCATTGCCTCACTGATGGCTAGTATCTACCACAATCAAGAATGGGGGGGGGGGGTACTCTGGGTTTGGTCCAAATTCTGAGCTGGACTCAGACCAGCAAATGGTCCAGCGTGGGAATCGAGTGCCCTAACAAGGAAGCTGAGGCCTCAGTTGACCCAGTTTAAAGTGTTAGGTCTCACCAGACTCTCTCTCATCACGTGTGCCCAGGCTGACGGAGTTTGAGGAGACCCCCACCAGTAACCTGACCATTGATGAGTTCATGCGGGTGGACCTGGAGGACGAATGCGACCCTCCGTCTTTTGTTGCTGGAAAGCGGAAACTGAAGATGCAGCAGGTATTCGTTTGAGATGGATGTGAAGTTAAGAACATATGGCTCTAGATGAATTGTTCTTCTAACAGAAACTTCATTCTCACTGGTTCAGCTGGAGCAGGAGTTGAGCAAGAAACTTGAGGAGTATCAAGGTTAGTCCGTCCTCCTGGAATAAGATATTGATTTTCTCTTTTGACTCTTAACAAGACGTCTGAATGTTCTCTGTGGTGTTATCTCAGCATGTTAAGAGCTTCCAGATTTTTTCAGTGATTATGATTTTTGTATGACCTTGAGGTCTAAAACGTCCACCATACTGACTGCAGCTGATGTAATAAACACTGTGGGAAGCTGCATTAAAACTAGCTTAATGAGCTACAAGCTACTTGTAATTCAGTCAGGTTAGCTCTTTTAAGAGTAGAAGGTTGTTAGCTACACAACAAGCTATTAACAAAAGCAACTACTAAAAGCAATATTCTTTAAAACATTACCTGATCTATTTTTCTTTGACATAATGTTACCCTTCATTAGCATGAGTTCTACATCTGAAGCTGTCAGATGTGTGAACGTTTTATGTTACATGCTGAAGTTCCATCAGAGAATGAGTGTGTTGATGGTAGACATTTCAACCATCTGCATGTCTGCAGGTGAGATCAACTCATATCGCGATGAGATTGAGACACAGCTGGCAGTGAACAGCAGAGCCAGAGGGATTTATGCCTCCTACGCGAGAGAAGGTAGGTATCAAATCAATTGTTCTACAAGTTTGTCTAGTTTATCCAGGATTTCTGAGCATGTTTGTTCTTCTCTTACCGGAGATCCTGGAACTTCATGATCATCTCTATTCGTATGTTTTAACCTTTCAGATGATGATTGTGTTTCTGTGGCCTCTGGGCTGGCTGGAGATGAAGACCCAGAGGATGAGGAAATAGACGCAGCAGCCCAACATCTCAACCAGGAGTTCATCAGTCAGGTGTTGCCTGAGCTGGAGAAGAGCGATCAGTGTGAGACGGAGGCTCCAGAGGGGAGTAAAGAAACAGCTCAGCACGTACCCCTGACGGCCCTTCTCGGACCTTTACCCAGTGCAGCAAGTCTGGGTCTAACTGACTCTATACGAGAATGCATCACCGAGGACACAACAAGTGGTGAGTGAGAGACTTCTGCATTGCAACAACCTACAACAGAAGAACTCTCGGGTTAAGTCTTTGAGATACTCTGCAAGCTTGAGTTGTTTGTTGCCGCCATTTTGTTAATATTTGCCCTCTATCAATGGTGTGTGCGTATCGGGCCACTCACCACAACATCATAATGCTCTCACAGCCAATCAGCAACAGGTCACTAATTATTTATTGTCTGTGATGCCTAGCTTGTTTGGTTTTGTGTTGGCAGAGCATTGAATGTTTGTTTGGGTGTTTATTTGTTTTTCAGAAATTGTTTAATGCACCTTTAATTTCAACATTGCATAGAAAGATATATTTTTATATCACTTGGGTTTTAAAATAATTGTTGAACAGTTTTCTATAGTCCTAATAAATATTTTAGGTCAATATTTATCTTTAGGCAGAATATTTTATAATTATTCTTAATTCTTTTGTAAATATTTAATGTGGGTCTACATCTGTTTTAAAACAAAATGTTTTTGCTGCTTTATAGCAGAAACACAATGGCTGGAATATATCTGGCCATTTGTTTTCTCTGCGGTAAGATGGATGACCATATGAAGGGACTATTTAATCTCTTGGAGAGCTCCAGCCGTTTGTTTGTGCCAGCGTCAGCGCTGCAGCGGAGGGTCTGCGAGACATAATCACTTAGCGCTTTGTGAAATCCTTTTACGACATTTAATAAGCTCTCTCTTATCTGTCGGCCTCATGTTGCACTGCAGGAGAAATGCCACAGAAGAAATTAGATGCTTTGTGTTTTTTCTCTTAAAAATCACATGATTTCAGCAGGAAAACATTGTTCATCTGTACGATCTGTGAGCTGCTGTCCTGTGTAACTGTCATGGAAACCTCTGTATTATTAAACTTTAGTGTTTACATCAGGGCTCAGGTAAACATTGAGCTGCGTATTGAACTGCAAACTATTGATGGCGATCACTTAGACTGATTATTAAACATTATTTTGGCCATAACATATGAATTGATGAACGGCTTCAGATGGGATTTAGATCAAATTTTACAGATATGAATTAAATATGCCTTTGTGAACTCAGACATGCATGAAATGGATTCAGCAGAACATCAGATCAGACTCAGCAACACTTTTCTGACCTCAGCACCTGCTCACTAGCTGACAGTCTCTGTTAACCTTTGACCCTGATCCACGGTGACCCCGCAGCTCTGATGGGGTCTGATGGTCAGTGGTGATTTATCCAGACGCAGCATTTGTCCCTCAGGCCGGACTCAGGAGATCAGACAGTGTTCAGTCCAGGCCGGACTCAGGAGATCAGACAGTGTTCAGTCCAGACTGTGATCTGCAGACGAGTTGACATGTTTCTCAGATCACTGTACAGCTGCAGAGGAAGATGATGATTGTGCAGGAGAGGAAGCGTCTCAGAGCCGCTGCTTTATGAGGTTTCAGGTGGCAGGGATAATCTCACTCAACACAACACAGCTCAATCTGAGAGCTGCAGACACGCTGGTTTGTGTGTTAGAGAAAAAGAGCAAGTACTGTGTTTCTCTGGGGTTAAATTCTTATAGTTATGAATGGATTGTACTTAAACATGGTCTGTGTAGTCTGGCAATAAATGTAGAGAGAAATGGCTTTATAGAAACTGCTGCAGTGCTCAGATCTGCATGAGCTCTAAATAGGGAACACATGGGGCAGATATGAGGGACAGGAGAAGAGAGAGACGTGTGTTTGTTTGAGTGTGTCTGTGTGAGTGTGTGTTTGAATGTGAATGTTTGAGTGTGTGTGCGTGTATGTTTGAGTGTGTGTGTGTTTGAGTGTGTGTGTGTGTGTGTTTGAGTGTGTGTTTGAGTGTGTGTGTGCATGAGTGTGTGCATGAGTGTGTGCGTGAGTGTGTGTGCATGAGTGTGTGCGTAGTGAGTGTGTGTGCGGCAGATGTCTCCCGCTCTCTGACAGACTGTCAGTGTTGCAGTGTCTCACTCTTTGAGACTGTCTGTCTCTTCGCTTCTCTGGGGACACTTGAGATTCACTCTCTCACTTTCACTGCAGTGCAGAGTGTCTGATTCCTTCCACAACCTCTTTTCCCTGGGTAGCATCTGTTTCGCAGTTTCTCCTCTCACTGGTGCTCCGATTATAGCTCAGAAATCTCCCTCAAACGCACTGAAAGTCCCGCTTATTTAATCAATAGATATTTTCCAGAGCAATGAAATATGAATGATATCGGATGATAATGGAGGGCTCTGTGGGTCCGGTACCAACTTTTATTTTTCTCCATTTCATATATTCCGACTTCAGACAGAGGCTCGCCACCAGATCTTAAGCTAATGCATTTCAGATTGAGTGTGTTTGTGTGAGAGAGAGAGAATGAATCGGTGGGGATCCGGGAATGATTTTTCCTGGAGCTATTATGATTTATTTATTTTTTGGCTGAGGGTTTATGAACCTTGTTTGAACTTTGCCATTTCAGATGGCAGGCATTAGCCAACATGTCTTTGACTGAGAAGACAGGAGAACTTTCCTCAGAGGAGAGACATTCCTGTGACGCTTGATCCTGGACACTTTTGAAAGCAGGATATTTGAGGCTTCTGTGTGTGGGCATCTCACACGCAAACTGCCACAGATGCACATTTGCTGCATGCTTAAAAACAACTTAAAAACACCACAGACAAACACAAGCATGTGACTAGCCTTTTTAGGCTAAAACTAATAAGTTTTATTAGTGTTGGAAGCCTCATGTATTAAACCTGCAAAAATGCGACATTTACTTGTCTATATATATATATTTACGGTGCATTTCCTGCAGCAGTGACACCGCAGTTCATGCAGATTGATTACACCGGCCCGCCTGCAACTCAGCCCATCCTCCCTCACTGCATTGCTGATCCTCTCTGGTTATATCTGTGGTGATGCAGTCTCACGGCCCCTCCCTCCCTGTGCTGCCGGAGGGCTGCGCTGATGCAGCTTCTGTTTGCGTGTGTAAAGTATTGATTTAATGGCCTGCATGCATTCATACAACTGTGCTTAATTCAGAGTGATAGACCAATGGCTCGGGGAGAGAAAGAGAGAGAGAGAGAGAGGAGGCTTGTAAACTGTGCACAGCTGGAACAGACAGTTAAGCTCAGAGGACCATCACTGAGTGACGCGTGACACAGGGAACAGAAAGCGCAGTTTCTGCAGGCAAACGCAGCGTTTAACCTTTCCAGCGGAGAAAGATGGAAATGTTTTCAGATGTTTGATGTGATGAAAACATACTGAGGGATGGTGAGAAACGAGAGGCAGCTTTGTAGTCCTGCCGCAATTACAGGTGACTGTATGTGTAGAATGTTAATGTGTTACAGCAGGTACAGGCTCTGGTGTGAATGATAACGTGTGTGACTGTAAAACAGAATCACACACAGGTTTGTTTCATTACACTAATGAAAACATTTAATCTCACACTTTCATTGTTTGCTTACCAGGCTAATGATGTTTTCTGCCCACAACACAAAACTGTTGCCATTTACAGTAATTTACAGTAAAACAAAATATGATTTGGCTGAAGTGAAGTCTAAAATATCATCATAATATCTTAAGTTTGTGAGGACCTTTTCTCAAATATATCTGTCACACACTGTTTATCGCTAAATACACACACACACAGACAGACACACACCGACAGACAGACACACACACACACAGATAGTGGGAGCAGGTGGTGGGATTGGAAAAGGCCCTCTGAGGTTATCGTGCCATATTGCAGGAAAATTTGTTCCACCTTGTTCTCCTTTTTGTTTATTTGAGCATGAAACACTTAAACCACAATTCTCTCCAAACTACCACAGCCAACAAAACAAGCTCATTATTGATCAGCTTTATGGAGGGTGAAGCAGATTCTCAGAATGGCTGCTTGTCTTGTTGGTATTGTGAGAAACTGAATTACTGTCAGGGAGAAGCCATTGAAGTTTCATCGAATATTATCACAGAAGTTAATTTGAGTGCAGAAAGATTGTGCGATTCCCTTCAGAAATCAGAAGTGACGTCTGCATTTGTTGACCTTCATTCATGATGCTGTAGAAGAACCACTTTTGGGTATTTTAAGATCTATAGATCTTTCAGTTCACAAAAGGTTATTCAGATTATATAAAGTTATGAAAGAAATGTTTGTGAACTAAATAGTTCTTTGGGGAAACAAAAATGTTTTCTTCTATGTGATGGTCAAAATGATTCAAGTGTCACTTCAAATGTTCATTCATCTCTGACGTTTCACAGCTGAGTCAAACTGATCTGTTTACTTGAATGACTCAGTGATTATGAGATTTGTTCAGTCAAGTACCTAGTATTAGAGCTTCATTCTTTATTAGAACATGGTGATTTATCTTTAATCATTAAGTCTTCAGTTTGTTCATCATTTTGTTACACAAACAACATGAGGAGCTCCTGCGTTTTATACTAGAACTTTTGTGAAGAAAATAGGTTCTGTGGATGTTAGAATTTCAAAGAACCTTAAAGGAACCTTTATATTTTGAGTTGGTTAGATGTTAATGGCTCAAGCTCAATCACTACTTAGGGTGGGTTTAGGAGCAGCTGTCTCTTGCCGCACCGTAACCCTTGTAAAGTTAGTTGACCCCCACCGGCCCACCTGTAGCAGCGCATAGCTTCTGCGACCTGTGGGTCACTTTTCTGTTTTGAACCTCCTCTGAAACTGGAGCTTATTTTGAGAGACAGCCACCATCTCTCCAACCACAATCAGCCACTTGTCATCCGTCTGCAGAACAGAAACCCAATCACATGTTGTTCCTGCGTTCTTCTGTACAGCAGCTCTGAAGCGCTGGGATTTGATACATCACAGCCATTTCCAGCTACCAGCAGACAAGCCTGAGTCCCACATTCACCAAAGCTCATGTTCCTCCATGTCTGAGCAAATCTCCTCAGAAACCTGGATTCAATTACAGCCCTGCTGAGGGTTAGAAATCTCTCTCCCCTCTGAAAACTCCCAGGTGTTAAAGGTAACAGGCAGTTGAGATTGTTGTAGGTCTAACAGATGGTGTAAATGGGCAGTCAGCCACAGAACATACCAGTGTGATGCTGGCCTGTGACGGACACCTGACACAGAGTTGTGAGTTCAGTCATGTTTGTGTGCAAAGGCTCATCGCCCTGCTGTACATTATGAACTGTTTGTAATGCGTTCTTGCCTCTGTGTTGGTGACAAATCAAGGATATGATGGTGTGACCTTTACTAAATTAGATGTTGTTTTCCAGACTGTTGATGCTATAACTCAACTGTTGCTCTGTTGTCTCAACAGTGGTTGATCTGAAAGTGAATTTAGATCATACAGGAAGACATTAATGTCTCATGCATTGTATTTTGGGTAAGTCGATCTGTCAGGCTAAATGTCCACTCTGCATTATATTACAAGGTCAGATTTTACTATCTTTGATTCTTTGAGGACTGTCACACTTTTGGTGTCTCAGATGAGACTCATTCAGATGGTACTGGAGGCGCTGAGGATGTGCTCAGACCTCACACGTGCACAAATGAGAATCTGAGATGAGGGACAGATTGCGGCCCACTTTATCTCATCTCAACTGAGAAATTTAAATCTCTTCTCCCTTGCCAATCTCACTTTGAGATGTCTGTGAGTATTTGTGAATGTGAGCTGGACAGCTAGAGCAGACACGCCGCTCAGACGTCTCTGTTCAGTTAATGAACATCTGCTCTCCATCCGTGCGGCTCCACCAAAACAGCCACGCTTGTCTTTTATTTTGTGAATAATTCAGCAGAGTTTTAAAGCCTTTTTGAAGCCACACATGAAACCAGTTTGCATGGTTGTCATTGATCATTTTACTGGTGTTTTTACATTACAGCTAAAGTCAATAAGCAAACGTTACAAAAGTTAATATAATAAACATTCGGTTACATTCACATTTGTAGATGATGTTTTATTTTGTGTATATTTTTTGTCATACTCTGCTCTCACCCTGATCTCATTGATATTTATGTATTCCTGCAGGTAATTGCTAATTGTGTTCAGGTGATATTCATAACTTACTGTAGTCATTAAATGTGAGGTTACTGGAGGTCATTCCATTACCATACAATAACATGACTTGTTTCTCTAAATATATAATTACAGTTTCAGGCCTAATAAATGTGACACTGGGATTAAAGACATTATTTGAGGGCACAAAATCCTTTAACATCAACACTAAGCCTATTAACTGCAATTAAAAAACAAGAGCTGGTGATTGTGTATTATTGAGAAAACTACCCAGAATGCAACTGTTTCTCATTTAAAGAGAATTAAAGAGATCATCTTCATTCATTCCTGCATTACTGAGCATGAAAATTAGCCAATCAGATTCTCCGTTCTTATTATGTGTGACTGAGGATAAACCTTTTTTCATGCATATTAAAAATGGGTGAATGCAGTTTTATTCATTTGTGTGTCTTTGTCTCTGTAGCAGGAGATAAATCTGACAGTGGGGAATTAGATCTGAATGGGATTGATGAAGATGAGATTGAAAAGGTATGTGGTCTGCTAGTTATGAGTTAATGGATTGAATGCAAAATTGAATCAGTTACCTACACCGCTAAAACACTTTTATAATTAGTACTATTTCTTGTTTCAATTAAATCTAAATGTCTAAAAAAATTACTGCAGAAGCCATTCAGCACATTTTCATACACACTGACAAACTGCTGACCATTTTTTCTTGGAATAAATTATCTTATTTAAAACAAGTTAAAACAATATTCAAATAGCTGATGTCCACTTCTCTGTTCTTCTCATTGTTCTCAATGTTCTTCTCAATGTTCCTCTGTGCAGTACATTCTGAATGAGGTGGAGGTGGAGGCGAAGACAGAGCTGTGGATGAAACAGAATGAGGAGTATCTGAAGGAACAGAAAGGTGGGCAAACAGCAGAAGAAGAGCTGTATGTATTTATGAACGTCTGATCTGTGCTGAGGTCAGGAGCTTGTGACTCACCTCTGCTCACCCAGAGAGATTAAAACACTTTAATGAAGAGAAGGATTTTGTTTTATAAATATCCAGTTAGTAAAATTAGCTGTTTCATACCATGACTGAACCTTGAGAGTTTAGTTTAGGTTTTTTAAGTATGTTAATGTAAAAATACCTGTGATAGCTGAACGATTGACCCACTAAAGTTAATCTGTTTAAAGTTTTTAAGCGTTCTCTTACTGTCTGGTTTTAAACACTTTTTTATACTTTTAAGATATCTGTATCTGCTTTAAAACTCTCAGTATGATAAAGCCACTGAACTTAATTTGCTCCCGTCTGCTCTTTTAGAAAAAGAGGAGAGAATCGCTAAGGAGAAGGAGCAGGGGACGTATAAGGAGAAGGTGAGTGGGTCTTATAGCGGTGACCTTAGCTTCATTCCTTGCAGGGCTCTTCAGACCCTCTGCAGCTGCAGTTCCTGGGAGACTTTCCATTTTAACTCCACTTACGGCTCTGGTTCGACCCTGGGAATCTTCCGGCCGCGGCCGCTCTGACATTTGAGCTGCGGTCCGGGTTGGATCAGCCGCTCTGCTCTAATGAGGTGGCTGGAGTCTGACAGCGGTCTCAGGTACAGCAGAGCTGTGGGTGAAGAGATTGTTTCACCAGCAGCAGGTTGATGGTTTTACAGGCTGCTGTAATGAGATTCTGTCATCTTGTTGTTGACAGCTGTTAGCCTGACATCATAATCCTGAGAACCACAAAGGAACGCACACCCTTCAAATTATACACTGTATGACCAAAACAAAAAACATTTGCTTAAGTCATTTACAGCGTGAACTTTGTTGGCCTGTCTGTAGCTGTGAACCACATGGTCTCTGGAACCAAATGTTTAATGCTGTCTCTCTCTGTAAATGAATAAATGCTAAATGGGAGTTTGATGAGAAATACCAGTTTGACTTCATTATGCAGAAATTAAAGTACTTTATTTTTTTTAGAATTATGGTTTTGGCAGATAAATTTTTTCAAAGCATTTATAGTGTTTTCACTACAGTTGATCACAACAGTATTTGAACACATGACGGTTTGTTTAATCTTCTGCCTTTTGTGACGTTTCAGCCCAAGAAACTGTCTAAGAAACGAGAGCCGATCCTGGCCAGCACTGCAGGAGAGGCCATAGAAAAGATGCTGGAGCAGAAGAAGATCTCCAGCAAGATTAACTATGATGTTCTGCGAGACCTCAACAGCAAGGGAGGCGGGAACACGCCCACTCAGCAGGCTGAGGATCCGCCCACCAGCAGCTCGGGACGCAGGAAGTTGACCCGCCGCAAGAAGCAGCCCAACAAGAGCAATCTGGGCCTGGCCAAACCTGCCAGCCTCATGGGCAAAAGGTGAGAATTTAATGAGGAATGATTCTGTTGTTGTTGTTTTAATGAGAATTTGTCGGTGAATTTTCTCCTCTTGCACGTTTTGAGTTTTCATCAGTTATTCACAGAAACCATTAAGAAACGTAACCTTCTCCAAGTGGCATAAACCTCTTTTGCTCCTCAGACAAAAAACATGATCAAATAAGAAGTTTCTTACCCTTGCAGAACTACATTTTTTCTTGTCCGCCTCCAACGTTTTGTCTGTTCTTTGCTCCGTTGGCTGACCTTCAGTCGTTTCCACCAGAATAAAGCTTGTCATCATTTCAGTGCCAGGAGTGCCTGTCTGCCATCACCTGGCACCCCGCTGGGTAGCCGCCCCCTTTCCAATTAATGGTCCTCCCGGGCTCCAAACGTCCCTGTGAGAGACGTAATGAATTCATGGCAGACGGAGCCCAAGATCTTGACTTCTGCTCTTTGGCGTTGGAAGATCATTTCTCATTGTGTGACGTCTTCCCTCCAGTCCATTTGGTTAATGATAATTACTCATCTCATACTGAATGGAGGAGTGAGGATGAGTCAGGCGTACGAAAGCTGTCAGAGACCTCATATCCTGAAGCTTAAAGAGAAAATTTACTGACCCATTTCTTCTTAATCATAAACTTATGAATGCGTTTGAAACATTAGCCTACAATGTAAATCTCCAGGTTCATTTACAGAACTGGCTGGCAGTCTCTTGTATTTACTGGTGGAACTACAGTAGACATTAAACATAACTATTACTCCTTCACCTTATTACTTTTAATGTTTTTATTATTTTTACATTATTTCTTTGAGTTCAGTTTGTCTGGTTGACGCAAATGCGCCTGTATTTCCACCAATGTTGTTACTTTGTTTGTTAATATATTAGTTTAATTAACAGAATTAGTTATACAGTATTAGTTTTTATAACGGATGCTGTCTGACAGCTGAAGGGCCAAACAAACAGCAGTTTAAACAGAGAGCAGTGTAGAAACATGAACTCATCACAGGCTGGTGACACTGTGGAACAAATCGGACAGTAAACGTGAGTTTAGCTCCAGCTGCAGTGAGAGGCAGTTCCCTTCAGTTCTGCTGAAACATGGGAAAATTCATAATGAGCTGTCAGGGGAGGGAACAGTTTCAGTTTGTTGTCTGATCAGAATTTACTCACCACTAGCAAACAGTGACTGTCTGATATCTTTTATGCATTATTTAATAAATGTTAAAAAAAGCATTTCTCATGTTTGAACTACGTTTGCAGAACTAAATTTGACTAACAGTGTAAAACTGCTTGGCATTTTAATTTTTAATGTGTAAGCAGTGAATACGTTTCTATTCTGCAAAAATATTATTCTGAGAAAATGTATCTTAAATAATGATTCTTGGAGGTAAAATATTGATTTAGTATTATCATCTGAAAGATGTAGATGTTAAACATTGTTCCTCACACCTCCTCCGTGTCTTTAGCCGCTCCAGACCCCTCCGGCCCCCCGGTAACGTCCGTGGCTTCCCTCCATCTTTACCAGCTGCCAGATTAAACCCTGTGTGACCTCCAGACTACCAGCGCTGAAAACACCTTTCCTTAAAGAGATATTTTCCATGACGTTCCTTCTTTGTTCTCACCTCTTTCACCCTCCTCTCTTCTCTACGCTTGTCTAAAGGCTCACAGTTCTTAAAACTGGCAAGATTCGCCTTTTGAAGTGTAAATGTGATCTTGGCGTATGAGGATGTCCTGTCTTTGGATCTCTGTATACCTCAGAGAAACCTCAGAGAAAGCGAGAGCCTGACAGAACGCTTTGCTTCCAGCTCCAGCGTGCTGTATGATCTCATATCTGATCCTTGGTTTATAGTAACATCTACTGCTTTGAAACCAGACTCCAGGTTTTGGGTGTAACATCAACTCTGGACTTGTGGTATAGAAGTGGACATATTTTAACTCTCCCACATCTTGTCTGGTTTTCTTGGTGTATGTTCCTGCTCAGTATGATTTGTAAATGTTAGTTTAGGTCAGCGGCCATGAGTTAGTTGTTCCTCGATTAGCTGTTCCAGACCAAGTGAAGTTCACACAACATCTCATGTTTGCCAGGCTCTTCCAGAATTAGCTCATAAGCTGGGTGCCATAATACATTTCACAGACCCCCGTTGCGGCCCTCCTCTGTTTGATCATGCCCAGTTTCCCACACTAAATGTCATTGTTTCCACCCTAATGTTAGTGTGGCTTTTCACTCATTATTACAGTCCATATAGTTACAACCCAGTGACACTGCCTCAGATGGCAGGAAATCAGGACAACCGACTATAGAGTGTGTCACTTGGTTTTAATGAAGCTCTTTGTAGCCAAAAGCCCTTCACTACCTCCTAGCAACCAGATCAGCAGTATGAGCCATGTGGTTTGTCTCCGGCTCGGTCACACTGCCTCAGGATCAGTACATGAGCGGTCATGGGTACATGAGCAGAGTAGGTCTCTAAAGACCTGCCACAGAAAATCTCCTGTGATCATACCTGCGGGTGGACGTGAGATAACACCAGGAAGAAGCTCTCAGGCCTCAGTGGTTGAGCTTGGTTCCTGACCTAGGGTGAGAGGTTTCAGTTTGGGGGTCTCTGCATGGAGGGCTGTATTGTTGGAGGAAGTCATTTATCAGTGGATTGAGATCTTTGAGTCCAGAGGATGTCTGGTGGTGGGAGCCACATCCTGCTGATGGGAATGTTGTTCTGTGAGGAAGCATTTGAATTGTGTGAATTATCCAGTAAGATCACAAAGACTTTGATGTTTGCTCTGACTATAATGAAGTCACAATAATAAGGGCAGGATGTTTGTACTTTAATAAAAAGGGTTGATGATTATGGTCAAAAACTATAGATAATAAAATGCTGCAGTCCAGATTTTGTGAAGATGGTGAGTGCAATGCTCAGTGCCCTGCTAAAAGCCACAATCATACAATGTTCTCTCAGGAACCCACAGATGACAGATGCCCCCCTTCCTGTGGAGGTATTTCCTGCAGTTACATTACAGGCCCAGAGCTTTAACCAACAGGCCAACCCACCTCACCTCAGCAGATGTTACGAGACCAAAGTTCTGCAGGTGAGACTGTGGAGGCCATCTTGAAATCTTGCTAGGCTTTTCTTTACCATCTGCTCCAGAGTCACGGAGGAAGGTTGACTCAGCCAGAATTTTCTCCCACTCAGGTGTCTCCTCATGACAGGAGCAGGTATGTGTGCAGATGTTACGGTGATGGCAGGTGATAGATCCTCTTGTGTACCTGTGAGGTTTTGATCTCTTTGTGGTTCACGGTACTGGCAGAAGCTGTTAGTGAGCAGAACTCTGTCTGATGAGATAATTGCTTCATGGAGGCTCAGCAGTGAGTTCAGGATGTTGTTTTGCTCTGAGGCAGTGATTGAGAAATGGCTTCAACAGCACAGGGGATGTGACCGTTAATGGAAGGTTTTGTTATGCTTGTGTTGAGATTTGATTTGTGTCTTTTTCTGTGTCTTTTTCTGTACATTTGTATTGTGCTGTTATGCACAAAATGAATTTTTGCTGGCCTAGTCAGAGTAATAGTTCAGATTTTTGCTTGTTTTATGTTTTTATTGATTCCACTACAAAAAAATTAGATGTTTAATTTTTTATTTTCATTTTTTTATTGGTTTTCTTTACAAAAAAAACAATTGACCAGGTTTTCATCTACAGCGATAGCCAGAAACAATTTGGCTATAATATTACAAACAGACTTTTCCAGAAAACATGGGCATACAAACACTGGCACTGTTTAAGTTCTAATTGTCAACTTCTTCTGACAAATGCTTGTAGGACCATCTCAGGTCATTGTTGAAAGTTCTCTCACACACTGGCTGTGGGCCCTCAGGCGATCATTACTGTTGAGTGGAGATGTACAGGGTCAGGGACGCATGATTCTGCCATTGTGAAGACATTTGTTCAGCTTTGTGTTGGTTCTGTATTGGCGTGTATGACACACTTTCCTCACAAGATGTCATACATCTTCAGTAAAATCAAAGTGTGTGAGTAATGAACCCAGAAGAGCCACAATAGTGAGATCAGATTCATCCTCTGACACACGGTTCTGCTGGAGGGGCAGATAGAAGCATAATCATGTCCTACTTGTCCTCCGTGTCTCTCAATCTCTGTCCCCCAGTCGGGCCCCTGGGGGTCTTTCTCTGTAACCTGCAGGAAGTGTGATAAGATGTCACCAGAAGGTGTGGAACCCAATGGGCCATTAACGGTTGTCTTCTCCAGGGTCAGATTGCATCTCTTCCCTCCGTATCTCCTCCTCCAACGGGTTTGTCCTTCAGGAAGTGGCATCTCTGCTTCACACCTCAGCTCAATCTTCTGCTCGGTCTTAAACGAGAAGAAAATGATGGTTGCTGGTTGTTGTGTATATTTTCTGAGGTGACCCAACGCTCACCTGTAATGTGAAAATGGTGATGTCTGACTGTTACAGGTCAGAAGAGACTGGTTCTACAGACTTCTCTTGGTTCTACAGACTTCTACTGGTTCTACAGTAACTCGGGTCTGTGTGGGTTTAAGGCCCGTTGACGTTTCCTGCTGTTTTCTGGTTTGAATATTGTTTGTGTTTCTGCCAGAAGTGGTTAGACTGATTAAATACATAATGGCTTCAGATTTAGTTGGATCACAAATAAACGGACAAATCTATATTTTAGTCAATTTATTATAAATTATGCATGCAAACGAATCCAAGGTTAAAATTTGATGAAAGCTTTTCAGATTTAAAGCTGAGCTCTTATTACCCTTACAACTTAAATGCTGATACACCCAGCTGGAGAGGGGGGATTACACACAAAGCCCCCCTTAGATTTATTTACACAAAGCCAGCTGCTGTGTGATATTGGCTCAACAGAAATATTTCTTCCCCCTGTCAGGTTTCATCCTCATGTATTATTGACAGACTGGCATATGGGCCCAGCGAGCAAAAGTGCTCTGAAACGCTTGAGTCTGGGCCAGAGATCTCACTGAGAGACGTTTACTTTTGTTGCCTAGCTACAAAACCCATAAAAACGCATCAGTAATGGTGGAAGAGTTTGATTTCCGCCCGGCAGCCCTCAGTGGGGGATATATATAGTCTGTATGTGAATAGATGGTTTGTTTGGGTGTTCAAATAGTCATTCATAGTGTGGGTAAAATTACACATTTAATGCACAGTTGTTGGATGAGGAAAACCTTGTTTAAATTTTGACCTTTAATAAGTTCTAGAATAAGAGAACAAGAGAATGGGCATCTGTGTTAGTATTTTAAATGTAAGAGCTTTGCTTCACCCGATTTCCTTTTGAAACAAACTGGCAATACGATGGAAAACTGCAGTGTTACTAAATAGCCAATGATTTATTAATATCCACAGTTTGATTAAAGAATTCTCCCATCAAATAATATAAATGGATTAGTTGTTGTGCTACCTGTTTTATAATATCATATTGATTAAAATTTACATTACATAATTACACACAGCTATTAAAATTAAGGTGAGAGGTTTCAGTAATAACTGAATAATCATAATAATTAAAGTAAAAAGAAAAAATCAAATTGAATAAGGAGTTGAGGTTTTAAGCAACATATTGAGTGATCATATAAACGTTTGTTTAGTTGTGACTTGATTTAAATCTTCCTGAAAGACGACGCCGGCATCAGAGACTCCTGAGGGATGCTGGGAGATTATTGATGGCAGAGAAGCATCAGGATTGATTGTTAAGTGGCAGATTTGTCTTGCATGATTTCGCTCCATTACCCGACTCATCCACCATCTGTCCCAGGCAGGTGAAAGCAGCCAGGGGTGCGGCGCTCGGTGGGAGGGTCCGGCACCCTCACCAGCCTCACCGCCATCTCACCTGTGGAGGACATGATTTGTTCCTCTCACTGAAGGGACTCCCAGAATGTGATCTGGTTGGTCATTCTCAGTAGTGACGTCACAGGTGAGGTGTTTGCAGGTGTGCACAGAATAATCTAGGTTTGAGATTATTTTTATTACAAAAGCTAAGATTTCAATCCACAGATATATAATGAATTTACAGATAAATACATTGAGATACACAGACGTTCCTCCCTCTCTGTCTTTCTCTTTCTCTCTGATGTCACAGATCTGATGTCAGATGCTGCTATTAAAGGCATAACAGAGCTCTTAATAATCGGTCGTGTTTGCAGTGTTGTGCTCGTCTGATGCTGGAGATTGTTGTTGATTCTGCAGTTAAAAGGCTTCAGTGTCAGTCATTTTCATCTGTCAGTTTGACCGGCCGACATGAGAATGAGTTTGTTGAGAGGGGAAGTAAAGCAGCCAGCATTGCTCACAGCACTTTAAAACAAAATAAATAACAGCAATTCATCAGATTTTATAGCAGAGAATTGGGGGCACTCATTACATCGTAAGTGTGTGTGTTGTTGCCTCCCTCTCATTGCCTTTGAAAAACAGAAAAGAATCTCTTCAGCTTTCTGCTAAAGGTCTTTGTTTTGTTCTTTATCAGCTGCGCTCTCACTCACCTCAGACCGATCTCTCGTGTCTCAGTGATGTAAGATTATCTGTGTTTTCAGCAGAGGCATCCAGCACACACTGTTGGTCTGAAGGTCTGTGTGTAAGTGTGTTACACTTGGGTTGTAGGAACTGAGGTTGTTTCCTGTAACGTGTGTGAGGACGCTGGAGTGATGTTGAGGGTGTGCACCACAGCCTCACCGGTGCATGGAGAAGATCTCTGCAGAACAGACAGCTCAGCTCTGATTGGTCAGCAGGATGCAGATGGCTAATGTAGGCCTTCACTTCTAATGAATCATGACAAAGGATGAGTGTTCTGGGCTAAGAGTCCCCCCCCCCCTCTCTCTCTCTCTGTCTCTCACAAAGTGTTTGGAACCACATTTACACTCTGAGAAGGATCTCAGATCATCTCCAAACATCTAGTCCATCATAACTGTGAGTCTTTATGGTGTAGAGGACGAGGGGCTGGATATATAGTTCAGTGTGTGACTTGGTGTGAGAAGAATAACATCACCAAAGATTCACAATTTTTACCTGTTTGCTCTTTTAGGCTCCGCCCCTTAATATCATCTGTTCCCAAGAAGAAGAGGACAGTAGCTCCACCGGTAAGTTATTTTACTTTAAAGACAAGTTTTGCATCACTAGCACTAAAAAGATTTCCAAACATTCACACTGCTCTCCCATTGGTTGGTCAAAACAGGGAGTCCCGCCCCAAACCCACAGCATTGGTTGATTTAATGTTTTTGTGCCGGGCTGGTCAGCAGTTTTTGTGGAAATCATCTTACAGTACTCTATGGGTTACTCACAGCAAAAACTGTATTTTATTTTAAACATAACTCATGACTACATCACATGCAGCTCTTTAGTTATTAAATTTGCTAATTTAACACTTGGGAGAATTCTCTGAAGGTTCTGCATGTTCAAATAGTGTATTGGATTAAAATGTTTATATAATCTTATCTTCAAATATTTAATGCAATTACAAAGATTAAATCAGCAGTATTCCTATATATAGGCCCCATTTCATAACCCAGAATCTAATGTGATTACTGTATCAGTAGAGCCGTTTGAGATCTATTTTCCTGTTGACCTAATGAACAATATTTCATGACCGACCGCATTAATAGAGGCCAAAGTAAATTAGCATGCTAACCCTGCTTCAGTGGTAAATCTGTCATGATAATCAAATAACTGGTAGCTAAATGTCACGGCTGCAAACAGCAGACCAGCGTGTTGTGCTGAACTGGGTAATAAAAGCACATACATGTAATGTGAAGTCTGTATATGTGATCATGCTAACTGATGCTAACATTAATATAATAACTTGATGGATCAGTGGAGTTTTTTCTGGGTTTTAAGCTCCAGTTTATGTGGACACATGTAGATACAATCACAGTCTGTCTCTGATTCCTCAGTCAACATCACTAACATTAGGTTTGCAGAAACATAAAGGCCTCTGTGCTTGAGACGCACATACGAGCTCTTAGCTGCTGTGCATGTGACTGTAACAGAGCTACGAGAAACCATTGCATTTACATTTCCAATACGTTTCATCATCTTAATGTATTACTGCAAGTGTATCTAGTGTTCCTCATAAGATCATGAATGCATCATCATCAGTGTCCCTGTGATCACATTGTGCAGCGTGCCGGGCCTGACAGAACCTCTCTGCTGCTGTTTGTCTTTAACTGCCCCAGGTGTGGAGAGTCCTGACACATGCGCTTCCTGTTTCCTGCCTGAACCGTAACTGATTCCGGCCTCTGTTTCCCCCTCAGCAGTACTTCCTTCCCCAGATGCATGCTGGGAAATTGCAGGCCCTTATTTGTTGATTGTTGTTCCTTTCATTGTGATAGGAAAATCTGAAACATGTTGCAAGCCAGAATCGCTCACACATGCACCAGAGTTACCGCACATATTCTGACTAAAAATCTGTAGCAAACATTTTGTTTCTTATGTTTAGTGATATTGTATTTTCTCTTTGTAAGATGAAGTCACCACAGCGATAAAGACTGTGATTTTAGCTGTAAGAGTCTGCTGTGAGAAACTGATCTTTGTTTTGTAACATTGATTTATTCCAGATTATCCCCAACATCATGATGCTCCCCGCCGCCCCAGAGCCCCCTGTTGCCCCCACCCCTCCCCCTGTTGTGGAAAGTGGGCCTGTGGCGTATGAGGAACCGGCAGAGGAGGAAGAGGAGAACGAGGAAGAGGCTGAGGAGTCGTGTGTTAGTGCCATGCAGCTGATGGGTGGGAACGGTGAGTGTCACATGATCAGAGGTGTCCAGATTAGTCCCAAGGTCTGAATCTTCATGCAGAAGAATTGTTGATGTTCAGTGGGCTGTAACTCTTGACAGTGTTTGGAGTGTTTATCATCATGATAAACTGCCTCTATCGCTTCTCCTCCACAAGTCATACATCTGCAAACACTTGCTTATCGCTGAAGTGTCCTGGTAACTCCAGCATCTCATCTGATCTTCTGCCTTCATCAGAAACCACCAAATTCATTCATATCTTTGTTTTACAGACTACGGCTGTGAAGCAGAGGACGAGGTCTTCTAAATTCTGCTCGTCTTTAAGAGTCTGTCTGCCTGGAAACTCAGTTGAACAAGGACAAAGCACATGTGACAGTTCTTATGCGTCCTGTTCATTATATTCATCACGTGATGCAGTACATCTGATGAGTGAGTCACCATGAGAAGGTGGACAGACTGACCCCAGTTCTGGGTTAGACCGGGTTAGAACTTTGCTGACGTTTGCGAGGCAGAAATCATTTAATACCAGTTATGTGGCTGGTTTAGTAGGATTTTAATATGTACAGGTTGATCATTTTTAGAAATCATGTGTATTGTAGATTTACAAGGAAATCCAAAATGTCCCATTTCTGCTAGTGATTTATTTTTAAAGTCTCTCAGACAGATTTTGGGGGTGTAATTTTTTATAAATGTTTTAGCTTTTTTATGCTGTATTTATCCAAACCTAATGAGACCAAATGATGTATCTGTGTCTGTACATATGTGTGTGTATATATCAGTATATTGTGAAGTGCGATGCTTTCCTAAAAAGTAAATGTTTCTCGGTGTCGTCGTTTGGTAATAAATCAGGCCTAAATGTTATTATTTTTGTCCCAGTGTAGATTTATTTTAATAAGTTATTTTAATGAGTAGTTTGTTTGGATCATGAGAGGAATTTCAGACACCTGTACTGGAGATTAGTGATTAAAATGTTTTAATGTATTTTAAAAAATTCACATCGTATTCTTACATTAATATTTCGGTTTCTCAGCTGCTCACTTCATTTATGTATAATCTTCATTTGTCTACGATGTTTTCCTTACCTTTTCTTTAGGGTTTTTTCTAGTGCCAGCAACTGTACAGTCCTGTACGGTATATAAGAACCTCCTGTAGGGTGTATAAGAGATGTATGGGGTAACGTATGATGAAGGATCTCCTGTTTCTGATACCATCTCTGATGTTTAAATCAGATTTGCCGGTGCGTCGTGGTTCAGATGCATCAGAACTGCGATTCATCAGACTGAATCTCATCATCAGATCTTTGTGTTCAAAGCCGCTGTGTGACCAGAGCCACAACACAGGAGAACCTTCTGTATTTGTGATCACATTAATGACTGATTCTGTTGATGTTTAAAAGCTGAGCTCAGATGAACGGATTGTCCTGATATCTTCATCAACAGAAGCTCATCTGAACATCTAACACTCATCAGAGACTCCAGTTAAACCAGTAAATAACCGAACAACCATTAACCAGTCTGTGTAAAAAACACAACAGAGCTGCTACCCAGCCAACAGGAGATGATGTTACAGTAACATTAAAAGAACATTGAAGTTTTTTCCAATATTTTATTAGCCAACATTCTAAAATCATTAGCATAAAAATGTTATTCTTGGATTGTTAGATGTTATCATTTAAATGTTTTAAACAGTCCTAGAACATTAAAATAATACTTTTAACAAGCGACCTGTGTAAAATACTCTGTGTACCTTGAGTTTGAAGCCCCTAAGGTGGGAGGTTTGAGACAGCAGTGTGTCTGAACACAGTGTGTCTCAGGTGGTCTCAGGTGGTCTCAGCCGCTCTGTTGATCACGCTGACGGGTAACTGGATAAGTTCATGTTTGAGTTCTGGTCTGTCTCTCATGTCTTCATCGCTGCCTTTAACTGATTCAGTCTTTGAGCTCGTTCTGGGTGAACACAGTTTCATCTGTAAGATATGAGGCAGATTACTGTCATTTGTTCTTAAACACGCTGTCTTGACTTTTAACTGCTAAGACAAACTGTTGCTTATTAATCATCTAAACCAAAGGGGTGAAATCGTTCTGCTATGAACAGGATACAGATACAGCAGACGCCGTCTATAGACATCAGGATAATGAAAGATAATGTTTTATGACACTCGTTAGATTTAATGATGCTAATTATTAAACTTGTGATTATTACAGTCCTTAAACGTGCCACTCAGATGCAATAATCGATGCTGTTTGCAGCCTCACGTGTCTTCTGTTTCAGTCAGGCTGTTGTGTGATGATCTCTGAGCTCTGGGAAAATCTGGGGATTGTGGGTAATCTCACAGGCCAGCTGTGCCCTGCAGGTTGAGGGTGGAGGGCTGTGATTTATACAGAGTGACTGTTCTCCTGTGTGCTGCCAGAGAGCTCATCTGTCCCTCTGACTAAACACACACACATCCTGACCAGAGCTAACATGACTCCTCAGACCTCACTGTGTTCAGGCCAAACCAAGCATTCGTTTAAATGTGTCTCTAAATGAGTCTCAAAAAAACAAAAATCACACTTTCATTATGACCCCAAACATTTCTTATTAAATTATTTTAAGGCAAAATGATTATTTATGACATTAATTTTACTTGAACTCTGTGGTGTTATTGCGTGTTTCCATCAGTGTCTTTTACTTGTAATACTATACTAAAGAGTTTGTAGTTAAAGTGTGTGTCTGAAGCATTTTCTCTGAGGAATTACAGTTGTCCGGTGTTGTCGCTGGAGTGAGTTCAGGTACAGACAGGCAGACGTTAGCCGAATCTCTCCAGCATCTGATTTTCTCATTTCCCCCTCACTGTCTCCGTCTGTCTCCGTCAGTCTCTCTGCATCTCTGCTTGTTCTGCAGACTGCAGCAGTGATGTGCGCGACCCGTCTCTGTGTTCCTGCAGTACACAGATTATGTAAGTGTTCAGAGATGGTCCCACGCAAACACATGAACTGTCGTGTCTCCAAATGATCACAGCTCACTAACTGCACGCCGGGTAGATAGAACATCCTCTGCGTTTCCTTCCCTGCAGCGTCGTCTTGTGCTCTTGTCTGCTAAATTTGTCACGGCTCCTGTGACTGGACATTGTGCCGTTTTTTTAGCAGAGAAACACCCCCATCCTCTATAGCTCCAGATTCCTTCTCTCACCCCATCTCACATGCTTCTTAATTACACACAAAACTCTGCAACAGTATGAGGTAAAACACGCCGTAACCGTGAGGAGATGAACTCGCTGGGGCCACATTCAAGTGATTTATTTCAACTCAGCCCACCAGAGTCCAGCCCCTCTAATCCATCTGCTGAAGCCACTTGTGTGTCTGCAGACTCATTTCTTCAGCCCCATCATTTATTCTTTTTAATGTAACTTTATTTAGCATGGGTGGCTAATCACTTTCTCATCGATGTTTAAGACGAGGGCCGGTGCTTAACTGCGGCGTCGATACACAGAGACACACGGCCGTGTCATTTTAAGCAGGTTAACTCGAGGCACTACGTGGTATTGGTGCAAAAGAACATTGAAATTCTACATGTAAATTATAATTCTCTGGTTTTGACTGTTATAATAATCCTCAAATGATTGTAAAAAAATATATAAAAAAAGTTATTTTAGCACAGATCATTTTGTTTTAGACAAACTTAATGACAAATCTTTGCCTTTGACATTCTGAGACTGTTTTTCAGTTTTTTTTTTGTTTTGTTGTTTCGTTTCTTTCATGTTTTTGTTTGTTGTTTTGTTTGTCTTTCATGATGTTTGTTGTACCTCTTCATCTCTCAGCTCTGCTGAACTAGGTTTAACCTTTGTTTTTCTGTGTCCTGTGGGTAACAGAAACTCGGTTACGTTTAGATCTTCATCTTCAGCAGCTCCACCTGTGTGGAAACATCTTCCTCACACGTCCTTTTATAAGTTATACAAACAAATGTGGCTTTTGATCCTCACAGCCTGCAGCTCTCTCAGCACCATCAAACGCTCCAGCTGAGGTTTGTAAAGGATTCAGTGAGGTGATAAACAGGATGTGGAACCATAACAGGACGTGACAACACACTCCTGACACGCTGCACTGAGACCACACTGAGACCACACTGAGAAGTTTCAGTAACTTGACTCACATCAGTGCTGGTATTCAGTACGACAGCACTCTTGTTACTGTGGTATTGCTTTGCTTTCCCACAATGCACTGCAAATTTGGAGCCCTTGTGGTGAAAATGATTGTAGATGGAAACAAGAACATGAATTTAGCAAACACAAACCTGATTGGCGTGTGTGTGTGTGTGTGTGTGTGTAAATGTTAAGCATGTATAACACACAGTTTGAGGCGTTTAAGGACGTAGTCATACACATAACATCAGCGCCCTTTACAAAGCTGAACACACAAACTCGCACACACAGACTCTTTCTCTCTGAAAGTAAAGCTAGACATGTGAACACACACACTGTTATTATTCCCGTGGTGATTTAAATGTGACTACTGTAATTATAGACTAAGGAAGCTCATGTACTCAACAAAACAGTTAAAAAAGGAATATTTTACATGTCACCTTATATTGCAGAAAAGACCCAAATATTAAAACACGTAAATGAGAGTCATGGGAGTGGAGATATATTTGTGATTATAGCTGTGATTAAACTCGTGACTGTTATTTATTTTCCTCTCCGCTGCCCTCAGAACAGACGCAGATGATCTGTGACCTTTTCCAGTTAGTGTGTTGAATTACAGATCCCTCACGTACAATCAAATCTGTCTGTTGCTCCTGAAATGATCACAGATAACTGGCTTGTTATGGTTTATTCTGTCCGATCACCGGAGCTGTTTTCACGCTTCGCTGCAGAAATAATGGACACGAGCGTCAGAGCTGCAGAATCGCTGTTTTGATTTGTTTTCTGGTTTCTGCTGAGCAGTTTTGACCCGCAGGGCAGCCAGATATTCAGAGTTTGCTGTGATCGTCTTCTTCCTGTCCAGATTCATCTGCATCAGTCAGTGTGAATAAATCTGATCTAAACTGTTACTGGTTTCCATGGCTTGTTCATTTAAGAAGCACATTATAACAGAAGATTAAAACTGAAGTTACAAAGAAATTTAATAAAATTCTGCCAAACATAAAAAAAGAAATTTCAAAACCTCAATAAATAGCATGAAGCAGTTGTGCCGTCGTCTGAAGCCGATGTAACAGGCAGATTAAAGTGGATGATTTGAGGTTTGATTGCATTATCCGTCCGCTGGGTTTGTTCTTCAAAACATGGAATTAAAATGTCCTGCGTTTGAGTCACATATCGATACTTCTATTACATAACACCCATCAAAAACACACACTTTCTCTCCACCTCTAAATCAACAGGGAGAAGATATTGTTGTTATTTGAAAACATGATCTTGACTTTCACATCCCACACAGACCCAATGAGGAACCACGTTCCTTAGAGAAACAGAGAGCGTCTCATTTTCTGCTCGGGTGTTTGTAACAGTGAATGTGAGTGTTTGATGTGTTTCCAGCTCAGAGAGCAGAGATTAATGTGGGAGACGAAGCAGGTGAGAGAGACATGTCCTCCAATCTCTCCTCTCTCATTTCCCATCATGCCTCTCTCTCTCTTTCTCAGCAGCGCTGCAGCAGGACCGGCCGCAGGACAAGGGCTCATCTCCATCTTTCCCAGCATCAGCGGCCCATCTGCACATTTACTCTTTTATCAGTTTACAGTTTCTGAGAGTTGAGTCAGATTTTTTGTCTGTCTGTGGGGCTGTTTTTTTTGTCAGCTGTTAGATTTTCAAGATAACATTTTAAACTGAAACCGATGAATGGGAATGAAAGATTTGCTCGATGCAGAGATGAGCTCGAATGCTGATAGTGTCTCATTGGAGAAGGTCTGGGCTGGTGTGACATTCCTCTGCCCTCGTGTGCCGCATGCTGGGGCTGCTGTAGTTACACTCATCAGTGGATTAAAGGCCTGCAGCCACAGACCCGCATGCGCAGACCTGACACCACACACTCCCTCCTGCAGCGCTGCATAACACCCTGCGTTACTGAGCCCTGTTCTGATCAAGTCAGTCCGGCTCCATGGAAACTCCATGTGGACCTCAGAGACTCCTGAGACGAGGGGTCAGTGACCCAGGGTGACCTTTGACCCTCGGCCCTGTGTTGACATGAGTGTTTTTATGAAGTGCAGGTGGAGGGGAAACACTGCAGAGATCAGAGAGGCTGGAGGGGGCGGGACCCAACAGATGGACACGCCCCCAGCGGTTTAGCAGGACAATACGTGAGGCTGTGTGACATGATGACCAGCAATAATGAACAGATTTTATTCATAATGAAAGAGAACAATGAATTATTTGAATTAATATTATTAAGATTACACTTCCTCAAGAAAAAAATGTGATATTTCATTGGTGCCAAAATTAGTACAAAAAAATAACTGTGTGGCAGACATCATAAAACACATTTATTTCAATGTGTCATTTTGTGATGAGAGTGAATCTGTTTCTGTGTAATTGCCTCTTTAATTATTGAGACACAGGAAATAATTTCTGCAGCGAAATGCACAGATCACATTTACAATACATGAGCAGAATCTCAGCACAAAAACCAGATGTTGTTTTGTTCACATACAGAGAGTTTCCACTCATTTGATGTTCTGTATTTAATCCATATGACATGATGTTCCTTCAAATCTGAATCAATGTCACAGAATCACAAGCATCTAGATAGAATATAAAACCACAAGCATTTAAATCTTTACACTAAACCCACAGCCTCACGTCCCTCAGACATCCATCTTAGTGTAAGTAATGACTGTTAAATCTGTTCCTCACTAAACCTGCAAGATGATTTTAAAAAGCTGCAATCGGTTCATTCTGCCTCTCTGTTGCCGTCTGTTTTACAGCCGTAAAACTGCAGCTTGTTTTGGGCGTTTGAGTCAAACTGACATTTCCCAGGAAACTGACCCTGATAGTTCAAATTATGAACTTATCATTATTATGAAGTGACTGTTGTGTATCAGGTTAAGATAAACGTAACTACGGTTAAAAGTATCTATTAAATCTGTTATGTACTTGCTTAATAACTAGTTTTTGTTTATTTTTAACCCAAGGATTGCAGCCTTACATACAAAAAGAAAAGAAATTTTATTCTCCATATGTCTGATTTCAGACATGGGGTTTTTAAGTGTAGGTGATAGCAGCTGTCTGTTTAGCTCTGCCACCATCTGCTGTGATTTTACTTTACAGAGACATAAACCACACAGGATCTCTCACAAACTGTACGCCACAAACAGAGCAAAATGCGCTGGTGTGTTTCAGCCATAATTGGTGTCAAATGTGAATATTGAGGGTCACCGGGTCTTCAGTACCAGCCCCTGTCCTGCCAAATGTCCTGCTCATTATGAAGCCGAGGAGACGCGTGGAGAACACAAACCATCGGATGAACGGACGCTGGTAATTGTGCTCTGGCACCTTGTGTGAGGTTAGGGTTGTGTTCTTCTGTAAATGTGTCCGTACTGTGTTTAACTGAGGATGGAGTCGGTGCGAGTGACAGATGGTTTCTCTCCACACTACAGATCTCTTGACGCTCGTCCATGTTTCTCTGTGAACACTGATTTCTCTCTGCAGTACAAATACTGTGGCTGTTCTGGCAGATCACAGACCGTGTTGGGGGAGAAGAAAAAAACACAAAAACATAAATGGTGGAAATTAAAGCGTTTAAGGAGCGTAAAGCAGTTTAAGGAGCCAATAGTTTTTAGGCTGTTGACTCTTATCTTATTATTAATGATTAAATGTATGTTATTAAACATAAATTTAACAAATAATTTTAAAGATTTTAGTCCTTCCAGCATTCAGAGTTTGTGCTTGTATGTCTACATTATAAATATCTGCCTGGGGCTGCATCCAAGATGGCCGCCCACTGAATGACTCTCCTCAGGGACTGAGTACAAACTGGCTTTCATAGGACAACAAGGGGACACAAGTTTGGTTTGGCTGACAGATGCCCTGATGCTGAGGTCAGGAGGCACTGAAGCAGTAAGTTAAAGCCAATCAGAGTTTTGTGTCAGTCGCCCTGACGGATGTTTGATGCTTTTTCAGACGTTCTCAGTCTTTCTTTCTTCACATTTCATTTCATTTAGAGGAAAGTCTGTTTATTCTCTGATCTTTTATTTCCTTTGAAAGAATTTCATCAAAGAGCTCCAGATAGTCGCATCCTTCTGCGCTGCGGCTGCAGGAAATAAACAAGAGGCTGTTTTGGTTGTTTTGATGAATTACAGCCTGTGTTGGAGATTTTTTGATTTGTGTTGTTGTAACTCCACCGGCTCTCTGTTGCTCGTTCGCCCGACTCACACACACATGTAAACAATGTGGAGAATCTGTTAAATATCAGATGTTTTCTGCTTTATTGCTTCATGACCACAATGCTGCAGGTATCACTGACTGCCTCAACTCACACTGATGCCAATAGAGCTTTGTGCTTATGTGTGTGTGTGTGTGTGTGTGTGTGTGTGCTTATGTGTGTGTGTGTGTGTGTG